>JZKD02S0665570.1:200360-233115 GCA_000966675.3 Picea glauca | reverse complement strand
TCCTCAATGGGTTAATTCTATGACCTTGGTCATCAACCAGTTGTTAGATCACAAGACATAAACAACGAACAGTCCAAGAAAGCTGAAAAATGAAGAAACCATAGAGGAAACTACTTAGGAGTCTACTATGTTGTTATGGGATTGGTGTATTGATTCAGACAAATAACAGATTGAAGAAGTTTTTGTGGGAGATACACAAGTCATAAAATCTTCCCCCCAAGACTACAACCTACACAAGAAGGGTGTTGTTCCCAATGCTTCTCCCCAACAATAGCTAGCACTAAATATAACACCCATGTTACAGATAACAACAACAAACCGAGTACTTCAACCCCAGCTACAACCAACAACAAATCCAACATTTCTCAGCCAAGCAAGACAATAAGTAAACCTGAAACCCATGCTTTATATTATAATGTTATTGAAGGTATGAATAAAACTAAAGCTAACATATATATGTATGATATCTGCACTCTCCCTCGGCAACATGATCTACTTCTTGATACTTTCAATCCTGATAAATCTTAGAAGAAGACCATTGTTGTAGATAAAAACATTTCTAAAGCTCCTGAATAAAAGGAAGAACACGAAGTCAATATTAAATCTACCATAAATGCAGCCAATATAGGTGCACATTCAAAGTCCCAGGTTCCTCCTTTTCTACTTACATATGAAAATTTTAATTTCAATGTTCATAATTGTTTAGAGAATTTTGGTGTGTCCTCCAACATCCTACCATACTCAGTTTGTCAGAGAATAAATGGTGTCCTAGAATTTACTACCACGAGGATCATACAATTAGATAGGTCATATGTTAGGGTAAGAGGTGAACTTAAATATGTTATGATTAGACTTGCATCTAATCCTAGGGTTCACCGGGTTATTAACATTGTTGTTGTTGATATTCCAAAAAGCTATGGTTTGTTGTTGAGCAGGGACTGGTTTGTTAAGCTTCAAGATTACATCTCTACATATTGGAACCACTTATATCTCCCAGACAAAGGTAATCCAAATAATATATAGGTGGAAAACGAGCCTCATATGAAGCATACGGTAACATAACTAGAAGGTAAAAATGAGCTTGTTAGCTTCACCCATACTTTTTGGGTAATTGTTTCTTAGACACTGATCATGGTTGTTATGAAGTGCAGTCATATCCAATCCGGTTAGATATACAATCCAAACTCCTTCTACGCACTCATAATAATGTTTTTTCTATATTAAAAGAACTAGGTTTTTTCCCAACTAACCCTTTTGTACATACTAACATGTGGACAATGTTCTTTGATTGCTCTAGATCTCAAGAAGGAGTTGGGGTAGGATGTATCCTTATAGATCCAGAAAAATGTAAAACTCTCATATACTTCCTTTTAGAATTTGAATGCACCAAAAATACTGCAGAATATGAATCATTGATCCAAGGCCTTAAGAAAGCCATTGACCTTAAGATTAAATTCCTTCAAGTATTTGGTGATTCAGAGATAGTTGACAGACAAGTAAGAAACACTATACACTGTTTGTCTCCCCACTTGAAAGGTTATCAACATGAGGTATGTAAATTTCCCTATTCCTTCGAAGCATTTAATATTACTTCTATACCTTGTTGTCAAAACATTGTTGCAAACATTTTAGCAAATGCAAGATCTAGGTTCATGCCCCCTAACGACTATTTTTCTATTGAAATAATTTACAGTCCTATACTAGATAATGTCACAAACTGGAGGGTATTTAATAATGATACTCAAATTATAAATTTCCTTACCAGCTCCGACGTATTCCAGGACTCAATGATAGATGACTAAGTGCATGAACATGATCTTTGGGACTACTAGGATGAATCAAGTAAGGCTAAAGCTAATTGCATCCCAAAAAATGTGTTGTCACTTGAAAATATTTTTTATTTACAGACTAAGTTCAGAAGGCTTGTGAACTTGAAGACCAAAAAATCTACTATGATACATTTTTTGGTGAATCCGAGGACCTTGAACAACCCAAATACATCAATTTGGGAGCATGTTGTTCAGAGGAAGAGAAGCATACATTCATGCAGTTGTTCAAGAGATATTGTGATGTATTTTCCTAGACATATGAATATTTGAAGACCTATGACACATGTATCATTCAACACGTGATTCCTATCAAAGAAGGTGCTAATCCATTTCAAAAAAAGTTAAGTAAAATACATCTGAATCTTGAACCACTCATTCAAAAGGAACTAAAGAAAATATTGGACACTCGAATCATCTTCAAAGTTTTTCACTCAACCTAGGTCTCTAATTCTGAGTCAGAGGTTGATTCTGATTTCGAATCAAATCCCGAATACTAGGCTGGAAATTTTCTTTGTTGTGAACATGTTAGGCTAGTTCAAGGTGGAACCTAAACAAAAGCATTAGATAGCTGCAAAGTATATCTTGAGATATCTTTGTGGGATGATAACTTATGGTTTGAGATATTCCTCAAACAATGATGTACAATTGTATGGATTTAATGATTCATATTGGGTAGGGAGTGAAGATGAAAGAAATAGTACTTCTGGTATGTGTTTCAGTTTGGGATCTTCTATGTTATCATGGGCTAGTAGAAAACAGAAGTTTGTTTCACTCATCATTGCAGAAGAAGAGTATATTGCATCTTGTGATGCTTGTACAGAAGAAGTGTGACTCTGTAAGCTGGTTTCTAGACTATTTGATCTGGTGATGGATTCGACCATGATATATTGTGATAACCAGAGCTGTGTGAAGCTCTCAAAGAATCTAGTGTTACATGACAGGTCGAAGCACATTTAGATCAAGTATTATTTTCTCTGTGATAAAGTCCAGAGGAGAGAAGTGGTTCTCTAGTATATCTCCATTGATGAGTAGACTGCAGATATTTTGACAAATCCTTTGTCCAAGATAAAGTTTTCATACTTGAGAGACAAGTTAGGGCTTGTGGATATTTCTCCATTGGTTGAAAGGGAGGAGATGAATTCCTTGGTTTAGAGGGAGCTCTGATATGTGGAATCATGGATTTTCGGTGAGCTGCAGATCTGTATCATGCTAGAATAGCTTAGATATGATACAAATGGTTGTATTTGTTGATACAGTGGCATGAGGAGCATAGTTCTAGTACATATTAGAGGTGGCATACAGCTTAGATATGATGTATTGACATCATTCTAGATATGTCATGCTAGTACAACTTAGAGACGATGTTGGTGAGCCACATCATGCTAGATATGGCCATGCGAGTACAACTTAGATGTGAAATACATATTAGATATGGTGTATTGACATCATGCTAGATATTTCATGTTAGTACATCTTAGAGATGACCATACAGCTTAGAGATGATGCAGGGGGCTCGTGTCATGCTAGATATGATCATGCGAGTACATATTAGATGTGGCATACAACTTAGATATGATGCATTGACATCATGCTAGATATTCCATGCTAGTATGGATTAGAGATAATGTATATGATACTCCAAATCACACCAGTACATCTTAGATATGATGTGTTCACATCATGTTAGTATGGCTTAGAGGTGATGTAGTTGATGACATTGTTGATGCAGAATGATATCATATGATATGATTTGATTTTTGTGGAGACTGTATGTCGCTAGACAGTAGTTGTATGCTATTGTGGTGGATATGTTCCACTAGTTGTGATTGTGTGTCACTAGTTAGTATTCATGTGCTACTAGGAGTGGTTGTGTACCACTGGGCAGTAGTTGTGTACTACTATGGATAAACACAATTGTGCTATATTGGATGGCATTGTAGTAGTTGTATGTTAATATCTTATTTCCATGGAGACTACCACTACTGTTGGAGATGATTTCCAGCTAGATAGATAGCCAGTCTGCTGGTGGACAGACATTCTCCAAGCATAGAATGGTCCAAGCAGAACAAATTGTTGGTGGACAGACATTCTCCCTCTGGAGAATGGTCCAGGTTGACAGATTGTTGACATATCATGGACTGATAGTTTCTTAAGGCACATATTGTGGCCTGATTAGGAAAATGGTTCAGGACCGATATTCTTAGGAGGCACAGTTATTGGCCTGATCAAGTTGAATAGTTCACCCCTTAAGGACATGACGTCTCGATTAGGGTGGTTGATACAGGATCGATATTTTCTAAGGCATATGGGTAGAGATTTATCTCTATGGTACATATGAACTGATTAGAAAATAGTCTGAGACTAAAATTATTGTAGGAATGGTCTCTATAGCCCATGGTGTGGCTTTCAACATCTAGGAGGATTGAAATTATTCTAGGACATAGGTCCAAATTAGAAGAATGGTCCTTCTAGCCCATTGTGGGGCTTTCAACATCTGTTGGGACAACTGTTATTCTAGGATGTATGTTCGGATTAGAAGAATGGTCCCTGCATCAGTCTATTGAGTGGGTGACTCATGTGAGACACTCTACTGAGTGCATTGATTTCAACACATGACTTATTCAGAATCATGTTTGATTACTCAGATGGAGTGTGGCCTCAAGAGATGACATAAACGATGATGTATGTTGATGCTAGGATGCTATCAAATGATACTAATAGTGATGATGATGCTCGTGACTTGATCTGTGTGATCATGAGATAGCATGTGTGGCTATGATGATTCTACTGGCATAATGGTTTTTGTGTGCTCAAGACCATTACTTTTAATACCTCCCTAGCTAGGATGGAGTGTTGATGTTATAGTAGTTGTGGGAGGTATTAACCTCAATGTGTAACCTTTGACTAGAATGGAATATTATGGAAGTAATGGAAACCCTAAACAGATGTGTGAAAAAACTAGAAGACAAGTCGGCCTAACAAAATAAATAATATTAGAATTGTATCTTCCAGAAAGACAAGTCAGCTCCATAGGAAAAATATAAACATAAAATATAATTACTAGAAAGTTAGGTCAGCCCAGCCAGAAAAATCAATGGACATATTAATATAAATAGAGGAAGTTTTAGCTCATTTGTACACCGAGTTAGAGTGCAAGTCTTGTGGAGAGATGTAGTTGCCGCTGCAAGGAGGAATAAGGGTGTATGGTCATCTCTTGGTCTTGGTCTCTCTCTATGTGATATTCTTGGTGATATTCTTGGTAATACTCTTGGTGATATTCTTGCTAAGTATGGTGCAATTTTGAGAGAGTAGTGTAGTTGCAGTTGTTGTAGTAGTGTATGGTACTTGTTCTGTGGATATGGAGACTCTTTCTCTTGTGTGCTACCCTTGGAGAAGTAGCGCTCTACTTGTATTGATTTTTTGTTGCAGTTAGCAGCTAGGGTTTATCTGTTGGTTCTAGTATGGATTTCCGGAATAATTATGTCAAAGGTTAAGGTGCTCAGGGGTGGCTTCGTGCCTATCGATGGGTGACAATAGAGATATTTTCTATGGTGAAAACAAGAACATAAATTATTTTAACAACTTTCACCTAGATATCATGGACCAATCGAGTGTCAAGTCACAGTTAAATATAGCCATTAGTATCAAGGAGAATATGAATCGTCAAATCACTTTATGTATATAACATATCATGACCATCATAGTACATAACCACAAATGCATATTAATGCATACTAAAGAAACACACTTTATTTAAAGACACATTAGACCAAGTTGATTTTAACTAACTTATAAGTGTCCAAATATCCTAACAAAAAATAAACAAAATCTACAACGAAGAAGAGGAAGAGAGAGGAAGATGGAGATGATCCTATTAAATTTCCTAAGGACACCACACATATATTGGATGTATGTATTAAGTTAAAATAAATTAGTGTTATAGTGGAAACTAAGGAAAATGGGTCACTCTTTGTTTATCATTGTAATTATCCCTCTTCATTGTGGAACACATTAAACAACATTAGATCTCTTCTACCTCTCTCCTATGAGCTTGTTATTATTGATATAGATAACTATGTTTATAAGTATATGAACACTAATGTCCTTGAATTGTCATTTTATCTTGACTCAAATGCAAAAATTTGCACCTACATTTTGTTAGTTGAGATCTATATATCATATATGGTTAAGCAATCATTCTCTAAATACTGCAAAAATACTAAGACAGATGTAATAGAGTACCCATCCATTGGTGTTTATAGATATTATTCAATTAATTTCTACATAGGATCCTCTATTATACAATGTTGGATATTTTCATTGAAAAAGGAGATTGCCCCTATTATTCATAGGACATGGATTGGCAAGATTAAAAACTACCACGTATTAAAATACCAACATGTAAAGGGTTTAGATTTCCTTTTAGAGAACATGTTTGTAAAACAAATGATCCAACACTTATGAGATCACATAGTTAAAATTTTTACCTCATATGGAGATACGGTTATTTCATTATATGATAGATGTAGATTTGTTTGTGTTGTGAAAAAATATGGAAGAATATGACTAATTTCAATTGTGGATAAAATTCTATCAGGCCAGGTATGGGAAAAGAATGAGTAAATCCACACTTGGATGAATTGCATTAATATGAGACATTCATAAATACAATTTAACATGACATTTGGTTTCATCTTTCAATATATTTGAATGAATATTCTTATCACCTACGAATCTTCATGTTTCTCCTAAATAATATTTACAATGATATTTATAAAATGTCATAATCATGAGGATTAGGTATCCAACATTCCTCTCCTCAATCCAAAGGGGAGTTTGTGAGTCCAAGCATCATTCTAAACTTTTTTATTTTTTTCTCTTCCAAGAACTTTGGTGAAGATGTCCGCAATTTGCTCATTTGTGGAACAATGTCTCAAGTGACTAGTCTTGGACTCTACATGATATCAAATCATAGGGTACTTTATGTTGATGTTCTTGGTTCGATCACGGAATATGGGATTCTTGGCCAATTTGATTGCAGAATTATTGTCAAATAGAAGAGGAGTAGAACTCACCTATTTATCCTACAAATCTTCAAGTATTTTCATGAGCCACACAATCTCCTTTGTTGCTTTTGTAGCTGCCACATATTATGCCTCTGTTGTGGAATCTGTTGGAACTAATTGTTTCTGTGATCTCCAAGAAACAACTACTTATCCAAGACTCGTGAGATATCCTGAAGTTGAAACTCCATTTTATTTATCCCCATCAAAGTCTGAATTGGAATATCCAATCAAGTTGAAGTCATCCACCTTAGCATACTTGAGTCCAAAAACTTGAGTTTCCTTCAAGTATTTTAGAACTCTTTTTGCAATAGACCAATGTCCTTCACAAGGTTTTTGCATGAACCTGGAAAGAATCCAAAAAATGAATAAAATATCTGATCTGGTGGTAAGGTAAATAATATTTTCCACAAGTTGTTTGTACTTGGTTGAATCCTCAAATTCATTCCCTTTTTTACATGAATTCAAATTCTTCTACATTGAAGTAGAGACAGTGTTACACCCAGCCATGTCAAACTTATTTTATAATTCTCCAATATAATTATTTTGGGAGATGAATATGTACTTTCGATTTGGAGTCACTTCAATTCCCAAGTAGTAGTGAAGATGTCCCAAATCTATCATCTCAAATCCTTTCTTCAACTCTTTCTTTATAGATGCAATATAGCTTTCATTGCTCCCTGTTATCAATAGATCATCTACATACACTGCAAGATATACCACATTTTTTCCAACTTTCTTGAAAAAGATATTTTCATCGTCAATATTAAAGTGCTTTTCATACTAGGTTTGCAGTGCTTGTTTCAAGCCATATACAGATTTGATGAGTTTGGATATTTTTTGTTCTTGTCCCTTCACAAAAAAACCTTTTGACTATGACATGAAAACATTTTCTTTGAAATATCCATTCAAGAAAGCAATCTTTGCATCCATTTGATTAAATTTCCATCCAATATGTGTTGCTAAGGAAAATAGAGTATGAATGGTAGCTCATTTTGTTGTAGGGGGGAAAGCCTCTTCAAAAACAAAACCTTATTTTTGTGCAAATCCTTTTACCACAAGCCTCACTTTGTTCTTGTCAAGTGAGGCATCTAATTTTCACTTGTTTTTTAAGACCCACTTGCATCCAATTGGTTTGGTTCCAAATGGAGTTTCCACTAACTTCCACATTGTAACATCCCCACTATAATCCTCAGTTTAATTAATGCTTATATAGATATAATATGTGGCTACGGCCAAGCGATGTAATATGTGAATTGCATTTCCTTGTTTTATTAATAAAATGTGATTCCATATGCTAAGGGGACATGGAAAAGAGATAGGGGTTGAATTAATCCACAAAACGAGGGAGTGTCTAGGATAATGGCCAAGAGGGGTCCAAGGAGGAAATACCCATGTATATTAATTTAACCCATTTTCCTAAATTTGTGATTTTCATAAGAACCTTCCCATTTCTGATTGAGTGTTCCCAAAGCCAATCATTAAATACATCTAAGAGGGTGGGTGTGAGTGGTCACATCCCAAAGTTATTGGGCACATGGGGTTTGAGTACAATCAGCATGGGGAAGAGTGTGAGTCAAGAAAGACAAGCCAAAGAGAGGAAATGTGTATGGGTCGGGAGAGAATTTTTTTGAGGGAGTCAAGTGTGTGCATGGAAAACAAGTAGAGAGAAAGAAACAGAGATTAAAGATGATGCAACCATGGAGGGATAATCCTAGAGCATGTTAGAGTGTAATTTGGGCAAATTGGAGCTGGAAAACTGAAGAGTCGTGTTGTTAGGCCTAAAGAGTGAACTCCTATGTGAGTTCCACTAAAACAATAAGTGTTTGTTGTTGGTTTGTCGATAATTTTCCTAGCAACAATTTCCCTTGAGTTCTCAAATAAGAGATTCCTAGCTATATGTGACAAAGATACCTTGATAAATGTATGGGAAACCTGAGGGACTGATATCAGTGAAGGAGTAGATTCCTTGGGTTGGAAAGGTCAAGAGGAAGAGAGTTGGCAGAAAATCGGGATAGTTGTAGGAGAATATCCATTGGGTTGAGAGTTTATGAGTTGTGAGTGGACTGTGAGATACCACCCTCTTTTTTGGATTGTTAGCCTCAGCTCGGGGGTGACTGGTCGTTGATATTTGGAACAATCGGTCTATGGTTAGGTGTAACTTTCATCCCAAGCAACTGGTTGCACAATTCTTGTTTAACGATAAGTGATTATCTTGTTGTTGAGTTATTTACATGTGTTATTGTTGTACATGAACTCTTTGTAAATGAGAATGATTTATATGTTGTTGCAATGAGTTGTTTAGCTACAGTTCATGTTGATTATTATCATTTTGTAGATACATCTATTTTATGGTTATAGGACATAGCTAAATCAGTTTTAATTATGTAGTTGTAAGCTACAACAAATTGGCTAACAGTTAAAAAATTAAATTATTTGGCTGTAAATTTCATTTTTATGTTTATTCCACACCGTAATGTCCCTTGGTTGGATTGGGGGATATTGCATTATGGTATCAGAGCTTCTGGTTCAAACATTGGGCTTGTATGGGCCAAGATGGTTGTGAATTCCTGAAATTCATCGTTGTAGATTTTGTCTGTGATGGGTTTGGGGAAAAATAGATATTTTAGAGAGAAATCCCCAATTCCATGAGTGAATTATGAGTTTTAATGACTTTGAATAGTTTGATATGGTTAATGGAGTAGAGAGGTGAAGTTGCAAATCAAAATTTGACCTGAAATGGTCATAATTCGACCTAGAATAGTCGAAATTCGAGTTTTAATGGCCTCCTGTAGAGTTACAGATAGTTTGTAGAAATCAACGGTTGAGATCATGTTTGATCTCATGAATGACGGTCGAGATTCACTATGATAAATTTAAAAATTTATAAGGATTTGACCATTTGAAAGGTTGATGGGATCAATGACTAGGATTAAATCGGGGGTTGTGAAAGGGAGTAGATCAACGGTCCAGATCAATCAGAGAAAAGTTGAAATTTTTGTAAGTGTAAAAGTTCACCAAGAGAAATTGTCGACGGTCGATGGATAGATCAGTCGAAATGGAGAAGAGTTTAGTTCAACCATAAGACATCTCTGATCACCAATGTTCGATGGTCAGAGGTTGGCCAAATCTACTGAAGTGTCCTCAATCGCTGATGGAAGTTGTTGATGGTCAATGGGTCGGTGGTCGGGTTTTGACGAAGTGTCCCAAACAAGAAAAAAAAAATTCGATGGTCAAAGGTCAATAGAATTTGGCAGAGTGTTCAAACCAAGCAAGATAATTCATCGAGGGTAGGTGCATTGATGGTTTGGCGTCAGCCAAAGTCGGCGAGGTGTTCATGTTGTTCAAGAGAATTGATCGATGCCCAATGGGGTAAGAGGATGATGATGTCATCATCCTCGTGTCATGCAACGTCATCATCCACGTGTCATGCCACATCAACCAAGTTGACACCTTAGGATGACATGTCATGCCACGTCAGTAGTTGCCACGACAACCAACAGAAGTGGTCGATGGCCGATGGTCAAATCGATTGATTTGGGAGAGCATTTGGCAGTCATCATGGATTGTCAATCATCGATGGGACGGTGGTCGGGCATCGACAGATTCAGCAGAGAGTTTTTCATTCGCCAACAAATATTTTCGACGACCGATTTAAGAGTTGTTTGAAAATCAGGTGTCGGGGAGTTGGAATAACGACCGACGGTCAGATCGGTAGCTTTGAAAAAATGTTTTGTGCATCCAAAGGATGATACCAATCATCAATGTCCGACAAAGTCATATCAACAGTTCCTATGTATCATGATTTGAGATCAACAGTTGAGATTTAAAGAACTGTTACAATAGTAAAATAGTGAATTTTGTGTGAAATTTTCTAAAATTTTCATATTTTCGAAGGTTATTAACTTGCGGCGCATTTTTTAGGCCCTAAACGAAATTTTTTTAGGAAGTTAAAACCCATGAGAATAGAGTGTTCCAAGGTACACTTTTTCTCTATATTTAAAATAAAATAAATCGAATAGAGCTATTCAACGAGCTAAACATCTCGTGAAATGGAGCTCGTATGAGAAAGTTACATTGAAAACAATGAGGGTAAAATTTTGGCACCAGTATTACTTCCAGAGGGCATAACTCTATGCTCAGAACTCTGATTGAGGCACAAGAACAATCAATGGAAATATTATGACCCATAGAAGCTAGCGGTGGAGTCATATTTTGGTTATGGGTACCTAAAATGTGCAGGAAGAGAAATAAGACACTTGTAGCATACATGAGTAAATTGAGTAAAACAACCTGAACTTCTTCGGACCATAATTTTCAGCTCGGAGCTCGGATTTGAGAAAAAAATAATCGTTGGAAAGGTATTGAGGGGTAAAAGACATTTGTATACCCAGAATTTTGATTTGGACAATTAAATTTCTCAGAAATTAATAAATATATTTTGTAGCAGTGAAAATAGTGGAATTGCAGCATGTAGTAGTTGTAACTTTTCACTAAGAATTTAGATTGAGGTATGAGTACATTCGTTGGGAAGCTATTTCGGGAAGAAATGCATCAAGCAAATAAAAATTTTAATTGGTGCAATGTGTCCTTCATAAATTGATGAAGAAATGACATGTATTCTATATGATGAAATATTTTATGCTATGCATATTTCTAACAGTAATTATTACATGCACATTTCTTGCAGAATTAGAGGTACAGAAAGAAATTTTAGGTCTTATATGAGGACTGGAGTCATGGAATATGCTCAAGGATCTTACAACCATGATAAATAGATCATAGGTCTACATATCAACATGGGGAATGCTAAGACGGAGTCAAATGGAAGAAGAGATAGGCAAGAGCATATCACTATGAGAAGCCTTCATAGGGAAGTGCAGAGCTACAGAAATGATAATGAAAGGATTATGAAGGCTCGGAAAGAGATACTTCAGAGCTTAAATATGTTTCATAAGCAATTTAACAAATATTCTAGCACCAAGCAAGCAGCTAGTGTTAGACAAGTATCAACATCTAGATCACATAGCAAAAGGGATGATCACGGAAATGATAGGCAATCAAGAAGCATGAGAAGGTGCCATCATTCTCTAAGGCGGTCCACTATAAGAAATAATACAAGTTAAGGGTCAGCGAGCATCCCAAGTGTGTCTCTTGTTCGGAGGAAAAGAAGAAGGCATGAGGCAAACATCTTGCAAGGTACCTTGCAAGATGTTTGCCTCAGGCCTTCTTCTTTGCCTCTGAACAGGCCACCTACTTTCAATGGTGATCATAAGAAAGAAGAAGAGGTAGAGGCTTGGTTGTTGGAAATGAAGAAATATTTCCAACTGCATGATTACCCCTCCTAAGTAGAAGCTAGAATTTCCACCTACCACTTGTAAGGAAAGACAATCATGTGGTGGGATCAACTTAAGCAAGCCAAGAACCTTGATGAGAAAAGGATATCATGGAGGAAGTTCAAAGGATATTTACAAGAGAAATATTTGTCTAAGCATTATTATGAAAGAAAGATGAAAGAGTTCTTTGAAATCAAGTTTGGAACCATGACAATGGAGGAATATGAGAAGTGGTTATTTGAATTGTTGAAGTATGTTGACTTCATCAAGGATGAGAAGGTCAAAATCCAAAGGTTTCTAAGTGGGTTACCCTCCTTCTATAGTGACAAGATACAATATGATAACCCCAAGACCTTGGAAGAAACCATAAGGAGAGAAAGGCACCTTTATGAGCAAAGCAAATGAAGGCTAGTTTTCCAAAAGGATTGGAATGAAAAGATGAAAGGGAAAAAGGATCAAAGGCAGAAAGGTTTTAAGCCCCCCCTTTTTAGAAATAAATCCCAAGCAAATCAGCGAGGCCAAACAATCCAAAATGATCAAAATAATGCAGATTCGTTTGGGAAAAGGCCAAGAGGACAGCTTGTTCAATGTTGTGGATGTGAGGGAAATCACTTATATAGGGACTACCATCACAAAGGAGAAAGAATGAGGACTTTCCATAACATTTAGGAGTCTAAAACTGTGGAATACATGGGAGGAAGCATGCCAAGGATTTATGCAGCTTTGGACAACAAGCAAATTGAATATCAATCCCCCATGATTGAAGTGGAAGGCAATATTGATAACCAACCCATAGAAATTTTGATTGATTCTGGAGCTAGCCATAGTTACATAAATACTAACATTGTTGAAATATTTCACTTGAAAAGAAGTAAGCATAATAAATATTGGTTAGTTCAGTTATCCACGGGGGCTAAGAGGAAAATAAATGAGTAGGTTAAATATTTTCAAATAGACATGAATGGACTCAACATGAAGGTAGATGTAAACATCATACCATTGGGTTCATATGATTGTATAATTGGCATGGATTGGTTGGAAAAAAATCATGTTGTCCTATACTGTTACAACAAGACAATCACATGTCTTGACGAGGAAGGGAAACAAGGAAATATTCAAGGAATTCCAAGAGATGTAGCTACTAGAGAGATTTTAGCTATGCAGTTGAAGAATATCTTTAGGAAGGAATGTCAGATGTTTGCGGCCCATATGGAGGAGGAATCCAAAAACAAAGTGGCAAGTATTGAATACCATCAGGTCTTGAGGGATTTTGAAGATGTTTTTAGATAAATTCCAGGATTTCCACCAAAGAAAGACATTGATTTCTCTATTGATTTGATGCCAAGAGCTGCCCCAGTGTCTAAGACACCTTACCAAATGGGCACACCATAATTGAAGGAGTTGCAGATGCAGCTTAAAGAACTTTTGAAGAAGGGGTATATATGCCCAAGTGTGTCACCTTGGGGAGCCCCGATTATTTTTGTGAAGAAGAAGGATGGAATCTTAAGGTTATGTATTGATTTCATGAAGCTTAATAATGTTGAAACACACACTGACACTAAGAGGGGGGGTGAATCAGTGTTTGGAAATTTTGGCTACTTTTCACACTTTCATAGAGTAACTAAATTAACTGAATAAGATATATGTAGTTCAATTAATTATTCATAAACATGTATAATAGAAATTGTATGAAGTAGAAAAAACATTATTCTTTTATTTATTTAACTTGAATGAATACAAATAAAATAAATCCTTTAATATCTTCAACTTCAACTGAATATGAGAGATCCAACTCTCTAATACAAGACCCAACTTGTAGTTCTCAGATCCAACTGAGAAATGAGGAATCCAACCATCATAACAAGACATGCCTTGTTGATCTCATATCCAACTAAGATGTGAGGAATCCAATCCTCATGAGAAGACTCAGCTTGTAAACAAACACCAGCCTGATAGAATGAACTTTCATTCAATCCATTATATATATATATATATATATATATATATATATATATAATACACACTTTTCCCTTCATATTCCTTTACTTATATAGTCCTCCCAAGGCTGCCACTTTGAAACAATGTGTCATTTTGAAATGAAACATTGCACCCCTTCATTTAATTAACACAAATGGTAACTTTTATTAATTTATTTTTGTACACCAATTTAGATAGCTATTTTCGTATGAATATTCTAGAGTGATGGAAACAAATTTTAAAATTCTACGACATGGGTTTTTTGCATAACATGCCCAATTATCCAAATCATTAGCAATTTCCCCATAAAGTGTGTGAGGTGGCCTGTACATGTGGTTATTTGAAGGTAACTTGCCCATATTTCCCTTTCGTTGTCAGATGTCAGATCGACTTCAATACATATTACATTTTCGTGAATGTCTAAATCGACCTCCACATATCTCCTTTATTGGTGATTATTTAAACTCAACTTGTAAACATTTTACTTGATGGTTATATTAAAATTCATTCCCTCTCAGCTGCTAGTCACTAAATATTTGACTTGGTCTCACCATTTTTCGTATTTGCTTCCTCATTCAACCGACAAACATCTTTTTGGTCGAATCAGCTAGGAGAAATTTCGACTTGAGTATTTCAATTCTAGTCAACCCATCTTGCTTCAGCCTTGACCCGAATTGTATTTAAGTTTTCTTTGACTTCGACATTTAGGTTACTTCTTTCTTGAACCAACTCAACTTGGAAGAAAATTGACTCTAGAAATTCAACTTTGGTCATCTCGACTTGCTTTGGCTGACTTGTATTTCCTGAATCAATTTTCCTTCGAATTTGACCTTCAGTTGGTCGACTTGTCTTCAACTCGTCTTGAAATCGATCGACTTGTCTTCTCCAACTTTCATCAATATGCAGGATTTCAGTCGGTCAACTTGTCTTGCATTCGAGTGACTTTCAGATAGTCGACCCTATTGTTGTTTGAATCGACTTGATGGTGTCAATGCTTCCTCATCAAACATCCACCATTGACATTTTGTCTCATCTCTAGACTCTTCTTCAATTGATATTTTCTGAATCACTTTTAATGAACCATGTCTTATTAACTTCTTTATTTTTTATTTGTATGGATCCATATTGGATTATCCATTTACCCTTTTTATCTAGACAATTTCTTCACAGTTTCTTCTTTTGTGCATGGATGTTAATGACACAATCTCAACTTTACACAATATAGGATGAGTGTAACAAGCTCATACAATATATTAGTCAATATTATATTTCTACTGATACTAAAGTCACCCTCATAACATTATGTCCAATATTGATAATGCTTGACATTCAATCACCTTCATAACATTATGTTCAATATTTGACAATGCTTGACATTCAAGTCACCTTCATAACATTATGTCCAACCTTCATAACATTACGTTGAATATTGACAATGCTTGACATTCAAGTCACCTTCATAACAATATGTTCAATATTGACAATGCTTCTCAAACCAATCAATCAAGGATACTTCACCTATTTATCAAGGTTGACATCAATGACAACCAAATTTCCAACAAATAAGGTTACCATAAATATTAAGTATCATTTTCCAAGAATTGATGATTTGTTTGATCAGTTGAAAGGTGCGAGAATATTTTCGAAGATTGACTTGATATTGGGCTATCATCAAGTAAGGATAAAGGAAGAAGACACCAGCAAGACAACATTCAAACCAAGATATGGGCATTATGAATTTACGGTAGTGACATTTGAGCTATCAAATTCCCCAACAGTTTTTATGTGTTTGATGAATGGAGTGTTCAGGGATTACCTAGAAAAGTTTGTAATTGTGTTCTTAGATGATATCTTCATCTAATATAAATTAGAAGAGGAACATGAGTATCATTTAAGAATGGTGTTGCAATTTTTAAGAGAATGTAGATTATATGCTAAGCTAATTAAGTGCATATTTTATCAAAAGAAGATTCACTACTTGGGGCATATAATTTCAGCAGCAGAAATAGAAGTTGATCCTGAGAAGATAGAGGCCATTAGAGGATGGCCAGTGCCAAAGAATGTCAAAGAGGTTAGATCATTCATGGGCCTTGTTGGTTATTACCAAATATTCATAAAAGGTTTTTCAAAGATTGCAAGTTCAATCACTTCTTTGCAAAAGAAGGGAGTGAAATTTGAATGGAATTCCAAGTGTGAAGAGAGTTTTCAACAATTGAAGGAAATATTGACAAGTGAACCAATCTTGAAGATTGCAGATCCAAATGAAAAAAAAATTGTGTGCACTGATGCATGCAAGGAAGAACTATGTGGAGTTCTCAGTCAAAGGGACCATGTGGTATCCTATGAGTTTAGAAAATTAAAAGAGCATGAGAGGAATTATGATACACATAAATTGGAATTAGAAACGATTGTACATGCATTGAAAATGTGGAGGAATTACCTTATGGGTAAGAATTTCGAGCTAAGGATAGACCACTATGGTCTGAAGCATTTGTTTATATAGCCAACACTAAATGCTAGGAAAACTAGATGGCTGGAATTTCTGATTGAATATGACTTTGAAATTAAGCATATAAAGGGAAAGGAAAATCAAGTGGTTGATGCACTCATAGGGAGAACTCATAAAGTGTATATTGCAGCCATCAACATGTACAGGACAAATCTGAAAGACAAAATTATTGCAGTAGCAAATTTAGATCAACACTATGTGAAAATAAAGAAGCATTACAACAAGGTAATTTTCAACAACAAATTAATTATTATGAGCTAAAAGAAGATGGGATTCTCATGTACAAAGGTAAGGTGTATGTGTCGAATTCTAGTGAGTTGAAAAATCTAGTTCTGAGGGAAATTCATAATGTTCCTTATGTTGGTCACCCAGGATATTAGAAAACGATTACAGCATTAAGAAGCCAATACTTTTGGTCGGGAATGAAGAAGGAAGTGGCTAATTACATAGCCAGATGTCTAGAATGCCAAAAAGTGAAGATAGAACATAGAAACCCAACAAGTTTGCTACATCCAGTTCCCATTTTGGAATGGAAGTGGGAATTTGTCATGGTTGATTTTATTACTAAGTTTCTCAGGACAGTGAAGCACCATGATTCCATCATGGTGGTGGTGAACAAATTGACTAAAGAAACACATTTTATTCCGGTAAACACTACACACAAGGCAACAAATATTGCACATATTTATATGAGAGAAGTTTCTAGGCTACATGGCATACCTAAAGAAGTAGTTTTAGACAGAGATCCAAAGTTTACTTCTAATTTTTGGAAGGGTTTGTTCAAGGGAATTGGAACAAATTTAAATCTTAGTATAGCATATCATCTTGATTCAGATGGGAAAAAAGAAAGGACTAACAGGATAATTGAGGATATGCTTAGAATGTATGTGATGGATCATCCATTAAAGTGAGAAGATTATATTCATTTAGTTGAATTTTGATACAACAATGGGTATCATGCCTCATTGAAAAGGAGTATGTTTGAAGCGTTGTATGGAAGAAAATGTAACACACCAATGAGTTGGGATAATCCAGTAGACAGAGCAGTTGTTGGGCTAGAATTGTTAAAGGAAATGGAAGAGAATATGGCAAAGATAAAGAAGAATTTAAAAGCTTCCCATGATAGGAAGAAAAGTTATGTAGACAAGAACAGAGTTTTCAGAGATTTTAAAGTGAGAGAACATGTGTTTTTAAAACTAAAGAAAAAGAGAAGTTTGATAAGATTATGAAGTTTCCCAAAGTTGGCAGTAAGGTATTGTGGGCCTTTTGAAATATTAGAAAAGATAGGGCTAGTTTCATACATGTTAACTTTACCTGCATCCATGAGAGTTCATAATGTATTTCATGTGTCATTTTTAAAGAAATATGTGTCTGATCCTAAACACATAATTGATTGGAATGTGATCGAGGTGGAGCGCGAAGTGGATTTTCGAGTGGAACCAGTACACATCCTTGATCGGAAATTCAAAGTGCTCAGGAATAAATCCATAGGGTTGGTAAAGTTTCAATGGACCTACTACAGTCCTGAAGATGCTACATGGGAGCATGAAGAAAATATGTGGGCAAAATACCCACAAAGTTTTGACAGTTTTGAAGAAAACATAATGCAAGACTATGTTTTAAGCAGCTAGAGTTATGGAACCACATCTTAGAGTCCTAGCCAATTGCATTGGGGACCTTGATATAAGAATGGATCATGCATTGGTTTAGCCTTGATAAACGTATGGTACATCCCTTGGGTTATACCTAATAAACGAATGGTACATTCCTTGGGTTAGCGAGTTGAGAGGAATATGAGATTATGGTTGGATCTATTGTTGGAGTTGTAAAATTGCAGAATTTTATTTTCTAAATATTGTGATGTAAATTTGCATATATCTATATCATCATAGAGTGCATTGAGGATGACGCACAATTTTAGGGGAGGGGGAATGTAACATCTCCACTATAATTCCTAGTTTAATTAATGCTTATGTAAATATCATATGTGGCTACAACCAAGCAATGTAATATGTGAATTGCATTTCCTTATTTTATTAATAAAATGTGATGCCAACTGTTAAGGGGACGTGTACAAGAGATGGGGGTTGAATTAAATATCCATAAGAGGGGGGAGTGTCTAGGATAATGGCCAAGAGGGGTCTAAGGGGGAAATACCCATGTATATTACTTTAACCCATTTTCCTAAATTTTTTATTTGTATATGAACCTTCCCATTTTTGATTGAGTGTTCCCAAAGCCAATCATTGAATACATGTAAGAGGGTGGGTGTGAGTGGTCACATCCAAAATTTATTGAGAATATGGGGTTTGAATACAATCAGCTTGGGGAAGAGTGTGAGTCAAGAAATCCAAGCCAAAGAGGAAATTTTTATGGGCTAGGAGAGCAGTTTTTTATGGGAGTCAAGTTTGTGCATGGAAAATAAGTAGAGAGAAAGAAACAAAGCTTGAAGTTGATGCATCCATGGAGGGTGAATACTAGAGCATGTTGGAGCATAATTTGAGTGAATTGGAGCTGGAAAATTGAAGAGTCGGGTTTTCAGGCCTAAAGAGTGAACTACTATGTGAGTTGCACTAAAACAACAAGTGTTTGTTGTTGGTTTGTTAATAGTTTTCCTAGCAACAATTTCCCTTGAGTTCCCATCTAAAATATTTCTAGCTACATTTTCTAGAGAGACCCTGATAAACGAATGGGATGCCCGAGGGACTAAGATCGGTGAGGGGGTACATCCATTGGGTTGGACACGTCAAGAGGAAGAGAGCTAGTGGAAAATCGGGATAGTTGTAGGAGAATATCAGTTGGGTTAGGAGTTTATGAGTTGTGAGTGGACTATGAGAGACCACCATCTTTTGGGGATTGCTAGCCTCAACATGGGGGTGATTGGTTGTTGATATTTGTAATAGTCAGTCCATAGTTGGGTGGAACGTCTGTCCCAAGCAACTGGTTGCACAATTATTGTTTAAAGATAAATGTTTTATCTTGTTGTTGAGTTATTTACATGTGTTATTGTTGTGAATGAACTCTGTGTAAATGAGAATGATTTATATGATGTTGTAATGATATTCTTAGTTGCATTTCATGTTGATTATTAACATGTAGATGCATCTATTTTATGGTTATAGAAAGTAGCTAAATCTGTTTTAATTTTGTAGTTGTAAGCTACAGGAAATCGGCTAATAGTAAAATAATTAAATTATTTGCCTGGAAATTTCAATTTTATGTTTATTTTGCACCGTAATGTCTCTTTGTTGGACTAGGGGATGTTACACACATTCCATTCTTGATGAGAGAATCATACTCCTTCTACATGGATTATTTCCATTCAGCATGAGAGGTGGATTCTTCAAAGAAATTTGGTTACCTTGGTGATATTTGAGTACCCCAAGAAGGTGCAATTTTTACTCCTTGCATTAAGCTTGTTTCTTTACTCCTTAGGAATTAATGCATATCAAGTGGAACCAAAGACCTTGAGATACCTTACCAAAGGAATGTGTCTGTACCACATTTCATAAGGATTCTTGTTCTCAAGAGCATGAGATGGACTATTGTTTTTCACATATACTACACATAGAACTGCATCAACCCAAAACATCATTTTCACATTTTTTTAAAACATCATGGAATGAGCCATATTTAGGAGAGTCGTGTTCAATATTTCAACTACACCATTCTTCTAAGGATTGTATGGAAATTTGGTTTGATTTTGAATCCCATGTTTGTGAAGATACTTTTCAAATTCAATAGATGTATAATATGTTCCATTATTAGTACAAAGAGAGCTAGTATGTGATTGTGCTTCATTTTGATCAATGCATGAAAATTTTTAAAAGTTTCAAAAGACTATGATTTTTCTTTCAACAAGTACACGTAACACGTCCTAGTGTAATAATCAATAAAAGACATGATATGTTTGTTTTCATTAGCATATGGAACAAGCATGGGGCCACACAAATCAAAATGTATCAATCCAATTTTTCTACATGCTCTGGAAGTAGAATCATGAAAAGGTTGGTTGTTATGTTTTCCAAGGATACAAGCATCACATTACTTCAAATTCCTAGGAATAGTAGGAAAATTAGAAACACCATTCATTCTAAACAAATTAAGGCTGTCAAAATTAATGTGTCCAATTTTAGCATTCCATAAGAGACTAAATGGTAATGTACCTTCAACGTGGTGAGAGATATGAAGAATTATGTGCATCAGAAGATGTCCCTTTCAACTTCAACAGTGTTCCATCCTCCACTTCGATCATAATGACCATGTTGTCAGAAGCTTTCCTTATTTCAACTTTACCACCAAAGATGTGAATAGAGTGGCCTTCATTTGAAATGTTCACAAGAGACAGCAAGTTCCTTCGTAACTTAGGAAGATAGAGCATATCATGAAAAAGAAGATCCAAGAATCCAAGAAATTTAAGCCTGATGGTGCCAATTCTCGAAGGTTTGAGACTTGATTTATCTACAAAATAAACTATGTCATCTACATTTTCATTGAAATCTTCAAAAACATCTCTTTGAAAGCCCATGTAGCATGTTGCACATATGTCGAGAAGACATGCATCTCTCCAAGAAGCAAATGAAGTGTTAAAAAAAATCTTCAGTTACTCCTATATTGAAATGGACAACAATATAATGAGAAGATTCAAGTGCTTTACCTTTTTCCAGATATGATTTTTTACCTTTGTATTCTTTCTTATTGTGTTTGTCTTTGATATTCTCCCATTGGATTTTTCATGTATTTTCTTCATGTGACCCACTCTTTCCAGAACAATCACAGTGAAGATTCGATGTCTTACCTTGCTGGTGCCTACCTCTAAAATTGTTTTTTCCATGTTCTCTTTTAATGCCTTCTCCTTTAAAATAATCATGTGATTTATTCTTCCATTTCTTAGCAAGGCACACGGTCTCTCTTTCCAAAGGATTTCTCACGTTCTACAAATTTCTCCACCAAAGTTTCAAATGTGATGGACTTCATTTGACCACTAGCTTGCAGGGATTCAAAGTAGTGAGAATATGTAAGGTACGGGGACTTAATAAAGGCTATGAGAGGAATGTCTATATTCACTCCAGTAGCATCAATGGCATGCATTAAATCTTGATCTCATAAGTTAAATCCATGGGATCGTAATTCTTCAACTCTAAGGATAAAGAGATTCATTAGTAATTGTATGAGTTCCATTTCTGAGTTTGAATCATTCAAATCATTCAATTTCTTTAAAGCACCATAGGAGTCTTTAATGGGAATAATATGGTGGCTCATATCTTCACTTATCATTGCAACAACCACTACATGTGATTTCTTGTATTTGTTATTCTATATCGCACACTCCTTATTTGTTGTAGGTATGATCGGTGTATTTTCATTCTCTCCTTCACAAACTTCATCCCACAAGTCATTAAAAATTAGTGTGTTTGATCTTTTTGGACCATTTTATGTAATTTTCTTTGTCAGTTAGCATCGCACCAACAATGGAGATGGGAGAATGCATTTTCAAACACCAATTGCTTCTCTCAATCCAATTTGTATTTAAAGAACAAAAAAATGGCAGGTTTTCTTGCAACAAAAATGTGTCTTAACAAATATGCAACCCACACAAAACAATTTTCCTTACTACGAGATTGCTCAAAATATTAAAAAAATTATGAACCTAACTCACAAAAAAATAGGCTTCACTTTAGCAGATCGACAGCTTCTGCAGATTCTCACACTGGATGTGGCCAAAAACTAGTTTGGATTGTATAGGAAAGATGATTCTTCCACTAGTAAATCAATGACCATGATACAATCAAAACCCAAAATCACTCTATCGAAGATCATAGCTACAAGAGTTCCCAGAGCTCCACTAGAGACTAGATGACAATGATCTTTGTTTTGGTTAGAGGAAATGGTGAAGGAGATAGGGACGACGTGTCTCCTACTCTAGTGACCAAGCATTGTGGGTATAGGAGAAGAGAAGATTGCAAATATTGGTTGTTTTAATGAGAAAATATCAGTGTCTTCATCGAGGTAAAATATGAGGCAAATACAACAAGAAAAAAAATGGGAAATGAGAGATACACAAACCCAAGGTTGGTAATGTGGCCAAGGGTGCTTCATCTCTAAGTTTAATGTTAATATTGTTATGTTTTTCATGGGTGATTTGAGCAGGTATAATATGGTTTTATGGCATTAAAGAAAGTGAATCTGTTATATGCAGGCTGCGACTTGGAGATGTGCTTCTATAGGACAATTTTTTAAGATAAAAAAATGTTAAATTGTCCTTCAATATGTGGTGCCTTGTCCTTCTCAAGGAACGATTCCAACATCTACCAAAGTAGCCATAATGTAACAATCATGCACATATTTTCTACTATAGGGTTAGAGAGAAACTAACAATGCAAACAATGACCAGAGAAGACAATGTCAAAGTCAAAGGAGAATCAAGGGAAAGGGGCATCAATTATTTTCTCAAATAGAGATGGAGATTTATTAGACTCTTGTTAACTTTGGGATCCATGCGGATAATACTTGTTGAAGGGTTTCTCATACAGTGCGCAGAGAAAGATCCACACGAGGCAAAGAGAAGCACACCAACACAGACTTGGAATGACTTCAACTTGGAAGAAACCCACAACACTTGCAGATGGGGGGCATGAACGACATTGATAGGGATGAGGAAGACAAACTAACACAAATAGGGAATAACCAGAGGCGTTTTTGCACACGAGAGAAGGGAATCATGGATTTAAACATAATATGATACCATTGTTAGGCTAGGTATGGGTAGAGAACGAGTAACTCCACACTTGGATGAATTGCATTAACGTGAGACATTCATAAATACAATTTGAAACGACCTTTGGTTTCATCTTCCAAAAAAGATATCCAATAATTCATCTAGAATTGTATATGAAAATTCTTAATAAAAAATTATTACTTAATCAACAAAAAAGCATATATGTTATGTTAGCTTTTTTAACTCCAAAACACTTACACACTATTGTTTTTAAACAATAATTTCTTATTGTGATTAAGAATTTCCGTTTATCTACTTTCCTTTAAAAAAAAAAAAAAATCAATACCTATCATTAGAGGAAATTTGGGGCTAAAATGGTCCAAATAAGAAAATTTGTAATTATTGAGTTGAAAATTTAACAACCAATAGAATTTTAAAAAATTGAGGCAATGATAATGATTGAGTTGGGCATATAAAAGTCAAGAATGATTATGTGTCATGTTTATAATTGATAATATTCAACCATATATTCACCTCACCTTGATTAAGATCTTGGTGAGATCGTCTCAAAATATGACAATAAGTTGTGTACATGACACATCACAACATCATTAAGACTTTTGTTTTATCTTCTTTATTTTTAACAAATTGTTTTCAATCCTTAAATTTACCTATATTGACTATAGGTGGCAATGATTCACAGGATCATTCTAATATGGATGGAAAATCTAATTGAGATTATGAAGGGGGTGGAGATTCCAGTAAGAATGGAAATTCAAATTCGAGATATCAAAAGAAAAATGGTGAGTGATAGAAAGTGTCATCACCTTAACTTCACTCACGTGCACCATTTTTAGCAGTTATACTTGAATGCATCACATTGGGATGCATAACCCTCATCTCTAGCTCCATTACACCATTGTTAGGACCCAAAAATGTCCCTTTTTCATCACATCTTTTGCCTATTCAACCTTATCATCTCTAAGCTAATGCCTACTATAATGCATGCTAAGACCTTTTTTTTCCCAAGGTATGAATCATTTATCTTTCTTTTATATTTTCATTTACTTAGCATGTTTGATTGGTAACGTTCACATGTTTTACCCATAAAATGATTCAACTAATGATCGAAATGTATAGAACAACCAAGTCTTAAAGAATGGTCGATGTTGTTACACTAGCTATTACAGTTATGTGCCAATCTTGGAAGTTGTTACAACTATGCGCCAATCTTGGAAGATGTTACAGCTATGCGCCAATCCTAGAATGTGTTACACGACTGCTGAAACAAGTGCCACCGATTCTGTTGTTACACGACTGCTGCAACAAATGCCACCGATTTTGTGTTATACGACTGTTGCAACAAATGCCACCAATCCTGAAAGTTTCTACACCTACTGTTACATGTTTTAAATTACAAGATTAGTTCTAGGTCTTGTATTAATGATATCATACGAACAGCTTGAGAATCGGGGATTCTCAAGGATGTTCCGATTTTGTTTTAACTGAATGAATCTGACTTTAAATAGCAGAGCTTTTGTAATCAAAGGGATGGATTTTGACTGTGAGAAAGTGAAGTGAAGTAAATCTTATTGTACTCAAACATTTTGGTAAATCAATAGAAGAGTGGATTGAATTTCTTTAGCAGAATGTAGCCTATTTCTTTGAGAGGATTCAGTGAGAAGGAAAGGGCCAACCTTCCTCATAGATTCCCCTTTGTTTTGAATTCCAGAATAGTTGTTTTAATGTGAATGGTTTATCTGTTAAACAATTCTGGAATACAGTTGTTGTTACAGTCTAGTTCCTTCATGTTAGATGCCCATAAATCTGTCTCATGAGAATTAAAAGTCAATTGTTGAACACTGCTGGAGAACTGCTTTCCCTATTTTTGCATTAGATTAAAATCTTGTTTTCAAGTAAAAGAAAACAAAAGTGTGAATTACTTTCTTGCAATAAGTAGATTTCTTTTTGCAATTAGTAGAGAAATTCTTCCTGTAAAAGTAAAATAGAAAGTTAGATTAGAGTAGGTAATCCAGGATTCTTATACACTCATCGGTTTAGATTTCAAATTGTGGTTTCAATTCTGTAGAACTCCAGTTGTGTCATCATAATTGTGTTAGTGATAATTTTTGTTTCTTTTTCTCTACTACAATTAGATTAGTGTTGCTTCCATAATCTAGCGTAGACTGTGCACAATTATCTTGAAATAACAGACTTCCCTGGGTTGACAATTTGTATTGAACACCTTAATTTTCTATTCATTTAGATGATTAAAGTGCCCAACATTTTGGCATCATTGTCGGGGAAGATAATTATAGATTTTTGTAAGCACGTTAGTTTTTTTTTTAAGGAATGATTAGTCTACATGAATCGAGGAACGCAAGGCTGTATTCCCCAAAATATTAACCCTACAGGTACAAGAGGACGTGGAGGAAGAAATCCTACACTGGGAAGGCAAACATTTTTTGATGAAATAATAGCCAGAGTAGATTCTTCTTCAGGATCTATTTTTCACCCTGCAAATCCTCCAAGAAGACATAATCCTCAGTCATCAGAACTACCCCTTCTTGAAACATTGTTTTCATCAAGGGCTGGAGCTGAAGCTGAAGTCGAAGCTGAAGATTTGTCACCAACAAATCAGAAAGAAATACTGTAGAACATTGAAGATCAAGGAAGTATAGTTCGAAACAAGGAAAATCCAGAAGAAGCGGTTTATCGGATCAACGGTAGGATAGTTACTAAAGAAGAGTGGGACGCTTTTCATATTGAGAGGAGAGAAATAACACATATGGAAAATCAAGTGGATAATGAAAAAGAGTTCCACAAAGAGAACCCACAAAACAACGAAGATCAGGTAAATAATGAAAATACTATCTCTACCCTGTTTTTTCCTATTTCTGATGTTCCCACATGAGGGATGGCTCCTATGAAAAACATACCTCTCTCAGCTCTGCCAAATTTTCATGGATTGTCTACTGAGGATCCGGATGAGTTTCTATTTGAATTTGAAATTTTGTGTAGAAGCTATGACTACACTACCATTGCACAAAAGCTTAAACTATTTCCAGCTACATTGAAGGGTAATGCGTTAAGATGTTTTATGAGCCTAGGAGGAGAGAACATTTCAACATGGGTACAGATGAGGTAGTTTTTCCTAAACAAGTACCAATACTATTTTCAAACAAGAGAACGAAGGGAGGAATTGTTCAAGATGTCTCATAAGGAGGATGAGACCCTTGAAGATTTTGTGGAACAACTCCAGTATAATCTACAAAGGTCTGGACATCCAGATGTGAGTAAAGACATTTTGAAAACTATTTTGCTAAAAGGAGTTAGAGAATATTGTTTAGATATACTGAATATGCTTGGCAAGGTATATATATCTAAGGAATCTTATGAGGACATTGTATACCTCTGTAAAAGATGTTCTCGAGGATCTACAAAGAATAGGTCAGCTACCAAGGATACCACTTTTTCAAGGGTATGGAAATTAGCCAATGGAGGAGCAACAAGAGCAGAAATAGGTAATCTGTTAGAAAATTTCAAAACAGAGATGATTAACTCTTTTGCTTCACAAATTGACACTTTTCCGATCAAGCAGAAACAAGCAGAATCAGAGCAAGCATTGTGCATTTTCTGTCTGAAATGCAGAAAGAAACATCCACCAAGGGAGTGCCCATTGAACAATGTCCAGGTATGTCTTATTTGTGAATTAGATCATGCTACTGATCAATGTCCCTCTCTGCCAGGAGTAAAAGAATCAATGAAGGCAACTAATGAGGAAGCAGAGGTTGTCTATCTAATTACACAAAGGAGACAATGGCAGCCAAGAGGTCAAGGTATGAACTCTTAATTCTCTCCTGCAGCACTTAATTATTGCAACAATCAGCCACTATATGGCCAGATGAACGCTCCCCCTCTACATCAGATGTCACCCCCTTATCAAGATCCCAATGCATGGTTACCTACGCCCCATCAATAGAATCATCATGGAAAATGGAACCCATATTGGAGAGGCCCTCAACAACAGCTCAGTTATCAATACCATCACCAACCGAACCCCTATCAACAACAGTTCCAACCCCAGTACCAACAACAACAACCGCAGTTACCCCCTAATCCCCCACTGAACAAACCTCCTTTACGACCTCAGATGCCTGTGCAACCTAACCCAAACCCAAATAATAAGGTCGTTCAGAACATAGATATACACAATGTGTCAGCCTTGTCTATTACTCATATGCCTTGTGATGAAATCAAATTAATATCAGGGATAATAGTCAAGCCAATAATTGAAGATGCTCCATCTTCAGAATTAGATAAGGAATCAGGGGAAAGACCATCTGCTGATACAGAAGAAATTGACCAACCTATTATAGAGTCAGCAGACCCACCATTCCTTGAGAGACTGACAATTACCAAACCTGTGGAATTACCATCTTTCAATCTCTTAAGAGAATTGCAAAATCTGCACGTTAATATTCCACTATTGCAAGCGATAAGAGATGTCCTTATTTATTCCAAGATTGTAAGAGATCTCTGTATAAAAAGACCTGGACGAAAACCCAGGGATCCCCTCACAGTGCATGTAGTGGGGGATTTGTCTGAACTGATGTTAGGAAAAAACCCATCTATTAAATATGGCGACCCGGGAAACCCTACAGTTACTGTCAAAATTGGACAAACGTCTATCCCCCATGTGCTAGTCGACTTAGGGGCGAAAATTAACATCATGCCAATAGAAACTACATAATTGTTGCAACTCAGAACACAAGTCTAACCTACTCCTATCATTCTCGAATTAGCTGATCGTTCTACCATCATACCAGAAGGAGTAATAGATGATTTATTCATTTCCATGGATTCATGGGAGTATCCTACTGATTTTTTCATTTTGCAACCCAAAACCTGCCTGGGGAGGCACCCTCTAATTCTGGGAAGACCATGGTTAGCTACAACTGATGCTTTCATTGGTTGTATATCTGGTTCCATGACCATCTCTGATGGTTATGACACAAAAAAACTGGCCCTGTATCCTCATGCTACACCCAGTGCAGAACCTGAACATTCTTTATGGATGGACATTGAGGATGAAAGTGCTTTGCATGTGTTAACCATAGGAAAAGCCCTGAGTTTCAAAGACGAGACAGAGGACGAATTAATCAACTGCTTTATCTGTGACTCCTCTATTGTTACACGAAACACGCACCACCGATTGATTAGAGTCTTCGACCCCATCGCCCAGGAAGACATGAGCTTAGAAATGTTCTCAGAAACCACTGAAAATCAAAATGATTCAACTGTAACAGCAACGTTGTGACATCAGATGATGAAATAGCTGAATTGTTTCTTAAATTCGGTTCTAAGAGCATCGTTGTAGAAATTGAACCTAGAAAAACCTTGAACATCAATCTCGATCTATCCACTGTTGAAACTCGTCGATTGATGAAATTACTGATTGAAAATAAAGAAGCATTTTCCTTGGATTACATGGATATGAAAGGCATTTCCTCTGAACTATGTACCCACCATATATACATTAAAGAATAATTCTGACCCATTTTCCAACCCCAAAGGAGGATGAATCCAAACCTTAAAGAAATTGTTAAAGAGGAACTCCAGAAACTGCTCAATGTTGATTTCATTTACCCTATATCAGACAACGAGTGGGCCTCACCATTGGTTATTGTTCTTGAAAAGAATGAAAAATGGAGAGTGTGTGTAGACTATAGAGCCATGAATAAAGCCATGCAGAAGGATCATTTCCCTCTGCCATTTATTGATCAGGTTCTAGACAACCTAGCTGGGAAAAAAAAATTCTCTTTCTTAGATGGATTCAGTGGCTATAACCAGATAAAAATTGCTCCACAGGACCAAGATAACACCACTTTTACCAGCCCTTGGGGTACATTTTCTTACAAGGTTCTCCCATTTGTCTTGTGTAATGCACCAGCCACTTTCTAGAGAATTGTAATTGGTATTTTTTTTTTATATGGTGAATGACTGTATGAAAATATTCATGGATGACTTTACACCTTATGGCATTGATTTCGATGAAGCCTTGGCTAATCTGGAAAAAGTGCTCAAAAGATGTATACAGTCTCATCTTTCTTTAAGTACAGAAAAGTACCATATGATGATGAGCGAGGGTGTAGTGCTAGGACACTTCATTTCTTATGCAGGAATTCAGGTAGACCCAGCCAAAATCTAGGTAATTTTGGACATTCCAACTCCGTCAACTGAGAACGAGGTAAGAAGTTTTTTAGGGAATGTTGGCTATTACAGGAGATTCATTAAAAAAAAATCCAAATTGGCTTCCCCCTTGTTTTTTCTATTAAAAAAAGATGTTGACTTTCGTTGGACTGACAACTGTGAATTGTCTTTTACAGATCTAAAACAGAAATTGTCCACAGCTCCCATTTTGAGAGGGCCCAATTGGGCTCTTCCGTTTCACATTTCTTCAGATACCTCAGATGTTGCAATTGGTGCAGTACTAGGGCAACAGGAAGACAAAGAGCCCTATGCTATCTATTATATCAGCAAGAACATGGCTCCTGCTGAATTAAATTATACAGTTATTGAAGGAGAATTCTTAGCAGTAGTTTATGTAATCAATAAATTCAGGCAATATGTCACTAGATATCCTAATTTTATTCATACTGATCATACAACAATTAAATATCCGATGAATAAACCTATTACTAATGCCTGATTAACAATATGGTTGTTACTACTACAAGAATTTGACATCACTATAGTAGATAGACCATGATAAGAAAATGTGGTTGCTGATTTTCTCTCAAGATTACATATAAATGATGATAATTTACCTGTTGATGATTCCTTTCCAGATGAACATTTGTTTGAAGTATCTGCTCACTCACCTTGGTATGCAGACATTGCTTATTATTTGGTTGCAGGGAAGGTACCTCCCCATTTATATCCTCGAGAAAGAAGGAAGATTATTCAGAAGAGTGCTCGGTATAGTTGGATAGGAGGATACCTTTTCTACACAAGCCTGGATCAGGAAATTAGGAGTTGTGTAAGGGATGATGAAGTGCATGATCTGTTGAAGACTTTCTATGATGGACCTTGTGGGGGTCATTTTTCTGATAAAAGGACCAGGCATAAAATTTTAAGGATGGGCTATTTTTGGCCCACCATATTTCAAGATGCCAAGAAATACATTCAAACTTGTGATAGTTGCCAAAGAATGGGTCAGCCAAATCATGGGGATGAGATGCCTCTCCAACCTCAGGTAGTGTTAGATCCTTTTCAGAGATGAGCCATGGATTTCATAGGCCCCATTAACTCACCTTCTAATCAAAAAGTATATATATTGGTCTGTACAGATTACATGACCAAGTGGGTCGAGGCGAAAGCACTCATTAGGGCCTCAGAAGAATCTATCTTAGCATTTCTGTTTGAAGATATCTTTGTTAGGTTTGGATTTCCTAGAGAATTAATAACTGATGGAGGACCCCCTTTCACATCACATAAACTTGAAGCCCTACTCAGTAAATATCATGTTTTACATAGAATAGCTTCTCCATACCATCCACAAGGAAATGGCCAAGTGGAAAGTACCGACAAAGTTATCGAAGACATTCTTACTAAAACAGTGAGAGAACATCGTCGGGATTGGACAGACAGATTGCATAAATCTCTATGGGCTTACGGAACTACTTGGAGAAACACAACTGGTTTTTCTCCTTACGAGCTAGTATATGGAAAAAGCCTTGTTTTTCCCATTGAATTTGAAATCAAAACCTTAATAACTGCATCAACAGTCAACCTTGACTTGACTATGGCACAGAAGGCCAGACTACAGCAACTCAATGAGCTTGATGAAAAGCGGTTGGATGTTATTCATCAAACCTTGATGATTCAACAACAAAGAACAAAATGACATGACCAAGTCATCAAGAAGAAATTATTCCAGAAAGGAGATTGGGCTCTATTGTATGATTCGCGCTTTAAAGAATTTCAGGGTAAGTTGTGTACACGATGGCTAGGACCTTATGAGGTAGACATGGTTTTTCCCAACGAGATAGTCAGGTTGATCACTATTGATGGATCTGATACACAGTTACATGCAAATGGTCATCGCCTGCGCATGTATCAGCATCCACCGTCCAAGGCAGGATTCAAATCTAAATGTTCAGCCGATACAGGTTATCAATTCTTAAAAGGAACGGAGCTTGCTCCTTCCCCTTCTCAACCTTAGGACTTATTTTTCTCAGACCTTGTATATAAATAAATTCAACAAAATTTAAATTTCTATGTTTTTGTTTGATTTTTTTTACTATGCTAATAAATTCAGCCTTGAAGGGTATCAGGCAGTTATGTGTGTGCAGGTGAATTGATGAACAGCAAGGATGAATACAGAAAAGGCGTCAAATGATTAGTTGATGGAAGTTGAAAAACTTCCTAAAAACTAAGTGATGCAGCATTTGGCCAATTTTCCTATTGTTACACCCATTTCTGATTCCGACAAATTGGTCAATTTCCATGCTGTTACACCCATTTCAGAAAAATTGGTTGATTTCCATGCTGTTACACCCATTTCAGACAAATTGGCCAATTTTCCTGCTGTTACACCCTTTTTCGACAAATTGGTCGATTTTCCTGTTGTTACACCCTTTTCGGACAAATTGGTCGATTTCCATGTTGTTACACCCATTTCTGATATTCCTGTTGTTACACCCTTTTCTGACAAATTGGCCGATTTCCATGTTGTTACACCCATTTAAGACAAATTGGATGATTTTCCTGTTGTTACACCCTTTTCCAACAAATTGGCCGATTTTCATGTTGTTACACCCTTTTCCGATAAATTGGTCGATTTCCATGTTGTTACACCCATTTCCGATAAATTGGTTGATTTTCCTGTTGTTACACCCATTTCCGATAAGTTGGCCAATTTCCCTACTGTTACACAATGGTCGCTTTTCATGCAGTTACACAATTTTCTTTTCCGACCATCTCATTTGTTGTTACACCTACCTCTGCCATTTTGGTCGAAGTACCTGTTGATACACTGATCGTTGTTATTCTTTCTTGCCATTTCACTCTTTCTTTTTCGCATTTCTGCCAAATACTGCTACTCCATCTCTACACTCTTTACATGTTGTAGCACCACTGATTTGTTAATACTGCAGCTATCTTTTTTTGCCTTCTCTATCCAAAAGTGTTGTTTCATCATTACTTGACTTCACATCCGGCGATTTCCAACTGATTATCTCCAGAAAGGACTCCATCTCTGCTCCAGTTGTCATATCATCATTTCTCACACTATCCTTCATCATGTCAGCTATTCCATG
>JZKD02S0665570.1:179967-200197 GCA_000966675.3 Picea glauca | reverse complement strand
GTTTAATGAGGATGAGGTATTGGAGTTTAGTCAAAATCTCACCAAAGGATATTCAATGGTGAATGGGGTAAGGATTCCAGTATCATAAGAAAGCATTGTTGTTGTCACAGGGTTGCCAACAACAGGAGACCGATGGTTTAACATAAAAACACATCTTTCGGATGCTCAGAAGGCTTTCCTCGTTGACAATGAGCAAATTCGGACAAAAGGTCGAGGTGCGAATGTCAATTCCTTACCAGAGCCATGGGGGAAAGTTGCAGAGTTCGTCAAAAGGTACATTACCTACGAAGGCAGGTACCAAGTTGTTTATTTTTCTGATTTCATCTTATTATCACATCTGTGACATCATAAATTCATAAACATTCCTTATTTTCTCCTCCATTCATTGAATAACATGGCTCATTTTGTAAAAAAATCCAAAAACCCCAAGAACTACCTTTCTAATCACAGACTCATCGGACTATTAATTCATAAAGGTATGGGCATTTCCAATAACCCATTACCTATTGTAGAAGACTAGCCACCTTCTATACCTGCAGATATGATTGGACCTCTTCCTGAGTCTCTGCCCTTGGCTGCAACAACAGTCCAAACCCCTAATGTTGTTGCATGTAAGACAACCCATAGAAGTAAACACACAACCCGTGGCCATCCTAGCACCAACCAGACAAGCCTTGATGGATTTGAATTGACACAGCATGTAGCTGTGATTGCTCAAAATGAGGAACAACCAGCTACTACATTGAGCCATGCATCACAGCCCTTGGCCGCAACATGTGTTATTGAAAAATTACCCCCTCGTCCTAAACAAAGAACCCCTGTTCCTGTATCTGGATCACCTAGAAAGTGCACACGGTCAGAATGGTCCACTGCAATAGCAAGTCTGACTACCCCTTTTGTTGTTGCACCGGCAAAGCCACCTATTGCTGCAACAACTATTCCAAGCCCTACTATCACTGCCGGTGGATTATTTCAGAAACGAAAACGTCCATTCAAGGGAAAATGTCAAAAAGACCTTGAACCAATTATATCAGCAGCAACTCAGAACCCTTTTGATGCTATGACAGAGAACTCTACAGAGATACATATTCCAGGTTTCACTTTGTGCCCAGAACTTCAAGCAACTATTCTCTCAATTCGGACTGAATGTACTCCAATCGCAGCAGAATCATCGGCTTCGCCTGATGATTATGTTCATCATATGTCAAGTAATGATGTACAAATCATAGCAGACCTAGGTATGCCAGAATTTCCTACTTGTGTGGTTGAGGAAGAACATTTTGTTCCTCCTCCAGCAATGAAGAAGAAAGCCTCTGCTTTTGTTTATATTTTACCTAAGAGGAAAACCAGGTCTACCAGGTTTTCGAAAGAAGCAATTGGATGGAAAGCTATGGAACAGGCTATTCCTATTCTTCGTCTATTATCCTCTATGGTTGATGAAGGGACTGTCACACAAGAACCAGTCTCTTCCAGTGAAATAACAGTGCCAGTAGAGACAGTTGTAAACGATGGGACTGGTATAAAAGAACAAGTCATGCAGGATGAAGTTGTTCCACAAGAACCAGTTGTCCAAGACAAGACTATTCCACAAGAACCAGTCATGACAGACCCAGTTGTTACACAAGAAATAGTTGTTCCACCAGAAACAACTATTGACAGCATAACTGCTCCACAAGAACCAATTACAAATAATACTGAGGATGTACCACTTGCCCAACTGTTTGCCCAAATTGAGAGAAAGATAAGGAATACAGAAAACTCCAAAATTACTGCACTCATAACAGAGAATGAAATCCTCAAAGCAGAGTTAAATACCCTGAGACAAGAAGTGGAGACTGCTCGACAGAAGAATCCAGAAGGGATAACTTTGGATATCCTAGCACTGACAAAAGTTGTTATGGACATAAATAAAGAACTCATGTGCTTTGAGTGTGGAAAAATTTACTTTGAGGCAGGTTATAAGATAGTAAAAGTGTCGGTTGCTGAAGGACCAACAACTCTCTCAGTCAAGACTGAACATGCACTTACTGCTACACATAGAACAACACAGCTCGGGAGATCTCAACGTCATAAGGCAGTTGTTGGTTTACTAACAGCTTTCAAACAAGAACCTATGTTTCCCTCGCAAGTTGTTACTCAAGCAACTCAAACCGATTTTGTTCTTCAAGACAAAGAAACTCAGAAAAATTGATGACACCATAGCTTTTCTTTTTAACACAACATTTTTCCATACAGGCACTTAGCAATTTATCTTAGCAGTTTTGCACTGGAGGAGCCAGTTTCCTAATTCATCTACAAAGTAAGGTTTGAATGTGTTTTGCATGAGGACATGCAATGTCTTTAGTTGGGGGGCATGTTAGTACCCAGAAATGTCCCTTTTTCATCACATCTTTTGCCTATTCAAGCTTATCATCTCTAAGCTAATGCCTACTATAATGCGTGCTAAAACCTTCTTTTCCCAAGGTATGAATCATTTATCTTGCTTTTATATTTTCATTTACTTAGCATGTTTGATTGGTAATGTTCACATGTTTTACCCATAAAATGATTCAACTAATGATCGAAATGTATAGAACAACCAAGTCTTAAATAATGATTTTTGTTGTTACACCAGTTGTTACAGCTATGCGCCAATCTTGGAAGCTGTTACATCTATGCACCAATCTTGGAAGTTGTTGCAACTATGTGCCAATCCTGGAAGTTGTTACACGACTGCTGCAACAGGTGCCACCGGTTCTGCTGTTACATGACTACTGCAACAAATGCCACCAATTCTGTTGTTATATGTCTGCTGCAACAAATGCCACCAATCTTGAAAGTTGCTACACCTATTGTTACATGCTTTAACTTACAAGACTAGTTCTAGATCTTGTATTAATGATATCATACAAACAGCTTGAGAATCAGGGATTCTCAAGGCTGTTCTGATTTTGTTTTAATTGAATGACTCTGACTTTAAAGAGCAGAGATTTTGTAATCAGAGGGACGGATTTTGACTATGAGAAAGTGAAGTGAAGTAAAGCTTATTGTACACAAACATTTTGGCAAATCAATAGAAGAGTGGATTGAATTTCTTTAGCAGACTGTAGCCTATTTCTTTGAGAGGATTCAGTGAGAAGGAAAGGGCCAACCTTCCTCACAGATTCCCCTCTGTTTTGAATTCCAGAATAGTTTTTTTAATGTGAATGGTTTATCTGTTAAACAATTCTAGAATACAGTTGTTGTTACAGTCCAGTTCCTTCATGCTAGATGCGCATAAATCTGTCTCATGAGAATTAAAAGTCAATTGTTGAACATTGTTGGAGAATTGCTTTCCCTTTTTCTGCATTAGATTAAAATCTTGTTTTCAAGTAAAAGAAAATAAAAGTGTGAATTACTTTCTCGCAATAAGTAAATTTCTTTCTGCATTAGTAGAGAACTTCTTCCTGCAAAAGTAAAATAGAAAGTTAGATTAGAGTAGGTAATCCAGGATTCTTATACACTCATCGGTTTAGATTTCAAATTGTGATTTCAATTTTGTAGAACTCCAGCTGTGTCATCATAATTGTGTTAGTGATAATTTTTGTTTCTTTTTCCCTACTACAATTAGATTAGTGTTGCTTCCATAATCTAGCATAGACTATGCACAATTATCTTGAAATAACAGACTTCCATGGGTTGACAATTTATATTGAACACCTTAATTTTCTATTCATTTAGACAATTAAAGTTCCCAACAACCATCATACCACCTAAAAATTATTGAAATCAACCAAGTCAACCCCTAAAGTTGACCAAAATTGGCCAACACATATATTGGCCTATTATGTGCACTCAAACAGTACAGATAAACCCCAAAAAATTGTGTTATCCCTAAAAATAAATACATTTAACTATTTTATTCCCTCCATCAATGCACCAAAACTGTCATGATGAGATGTTAGTTATGTGTGGACCATGTCAAACCCTATTTTTTATTTGTAACTTTGATCTAGTCATATTTAACCACTATAATAAATACCATGTTAGGGGGGTTATTCACTACACAACTATAAATAAAGAACTTAAGGTCACTCATCCATATCAATCCATCTAATTATGTTATTGGAATGCCACTAAGATCTTGAGGACCTCTTTCTCTTGATTCTGTGTTCTAGCCTATTTACCTTCTTTATCAACCAAGGTTGGAGTTGCAGGTACACCAAGGAAGCAAAGGACCCATCCAAAGGAGGGGATTTGGAGCCCATATACCTTCAACAAGATCATCTACCAAGTGTTGTTACTTTGCATTTTCATCTTGTTAATGAAAAATTCTCACTATTTATTTCCTTGACAATATTAAGTTGGATTTATTTTGTGCATTTGGATTTTATTTCTTGTATGAACTAGGGTTTAATGTATGTGAATATATCTATGCTTTTAATTCTAGGCACTTTAACCATTTGTTTATGGCTTGGTACACAACCACTAAGTTAAAGGGGTTTTTCTCACCCTTATGAAAAATACCCACCAACAGATTAGTGACTCCACTAGGGAATTGATCTATATATTCTTCATTGATTATGGGTGTGCTTGTTAATCCCCCATACCTTGCATTTATAGTCTTTAAAATTGAAGTTGTTTTCTATTTTTCTTTTACTATTCTACACAAGTTCTCTGGTCAAAAAACCTTGGTTCAGCCTCAACTCCAACATGGAAACTTCATCTCCCAGTTTCAAGTACAATTGAGATTTCAGCCATTTTTTTGCAGTTGTCCAACACAGGTTTTGGCCCTCTTTTTTTCACTAAATCAGTGCATATTTTGCCCAATTTTTTGCACTGGTTCAGTGCAGTGTTTTTCCATTTTTATACACAAGTTCAGCGTAGTTTTTGACCATTTTTTTATATTGTCCTTAGTTTTCAAAAAAATAATCTAGTTTTATCATGGGTTAAATGGTTTTCTTGTAGGCTCCTACCAAACTAATAAGGGACTAATGATGTATTATAAGGCAGTTTAATAGAAATATTGTAGGTAGAGAAGCGACCCATAGTGTTCTTATTATCTCTTATTTTTAGGGTTTATGTTTGTTGTATTGCATCTTTCTTATTCAATATACTTATCTTGAAACCTTTGCTTGCTTTAATAGTTACTTGAATTTACTTCAAATCAAAGAGAGATTGAATGAAAAAAAGCTTCATTTTCACCATGGTATCTGTCCCTAGTTTTATACTTTATGTTTGAAATATTTTTGTTATTATTTCTAGCCTACTCTTCACTTCTTTTTCAACCTTCAATCCTCATTTTCTTGTTGTTATATAAGAATTATTTTGTTTCAAAAGAAAAGTTAATTAGTTAAAAAAATAAGCATCTCTTTTTCTAGTATTTGACTTCTTCAATTTAGTTTTTCATTTTGAAATTACATAACCATCTAAATCCTAGTCCATATCTAGGTTGAAATAGAGTTATGTTTGATGATTTGAATTGAATAATATTCATCTCTAATTAGGAGGTTCATTTGGGTAAAGAACAAGGTATTTGTCTTATTTTGTACTAGTATTTCAATTTCAAGTCTCTTTAATTACAAATATTTATGTTTCAAACACATTTTCTTTTTGAAGTTGGTTATACCACAAGTACACACACTTCACTCTCTAATTAAATGTTTGGATCATGAACTCAAACTCAATTTAAAATCAACCATCTAACTTAACTCATTAAATCCTCATTTGGGGCAAAACAAATATGTTACTAAGTTAGGGTTATGGGGATAGGAATTCAAATAATTTGCCACGACCATTCACATTTGAAACATAGTGGTTGATTTATTAGAGAACTTAAAATCATTTCTATCAGATACAATCAATAATTGTTTAGCAATAGATGTGCTCTTTGGAGTGGATAATGCCAAGGTTGGGACTAGAGGTTTGATTGAGACTTCTATATTTTTCAACACTAAAGAACCCTTAATTGTTTGATCTCGAGTTGAAGGAAAAGTAAAATGTATCATGTATCTGTGAAGAGGTATCTTAATATCCATTCTACTATGTTCCTACTGATGTGGCTCTCGCAGGAGGGAGGGAGACCATACGAGACAAATTTATATGGGTCATTGGGAGTTCATAACCTTGTTGTCTCCTAGTTATTACTATCTCATTCCTACCTTCACCTGTCTTCATGATGGATTTCATCACATCTTGTGGTAGGTGTTTGGAATCCCCTCATTGTATTATTTATCCTCTTTATTCGATGGTCCCTATAACATTTTAGAAGAAAGGGTTTGGAAGAGTTATAGTATATGCTTGTTTGAGTGATTTTAGTTTATATCTTAGATAGAGTATTTTTTGTTTTAGGATGAAAGATTCAATTAGGATATTCACCTTTTGATTCAAACACACTTCAACCCACTTGTTGCACAACTTGAACACATAGTATCTTTTCTTGATCACTTCTTGTTTGATTATTTTCTTTTGATACTATAGTTTTTAGATAGATTAATTGCATCGTTCAAAGATGCATTTACACTTAGGAACCATTGCACCCTCTAGAAGACTATATCGTAGTGTTGGCGCGGGCAAATTTTGGGAAAAATTGAAGAAGTTTTGAAGTAATTAAAGTAGCACTAGAAAATAGGGGAGAGCACCAAAATTAGAATAAAAACAGCGCCGGAAAAAGAGGAAAACACGGTGCTGAGAAAAGCAGTTAGAAAGTGGAAAAACTGTTGCGGAGCAGTTGGAAAGTGGGCAGTTGGAAAGTGGACAAGCACCAACTTGGAGCAACGGTTCGATTGAGGACCGGCCGAGATTAAGTCAAGGAGAAAGTGGACAAGCCTAATCCACTTAGGGTTAGGGTTTTTGTAATGGAATTTTCCTAGTTTTTTATAAGAAAAATGTATTAGGATGATGAGGGGGTTGTCCTTTTATGTTGACAAATGTAATGTTGAGATCGTACTAGAAATTTTAGTTGAGTAGAAGGTCTCATTGAGAGACTTATGTGATCTATGGATATTGGGTGTAATGGAGGAAGAAAGGTATGATGCGCAGCACTAGATTTTGCAGAGAATATGAATAAATATCCCAAGCAACAAATCTTTGTGGACATCTCCCCAAGGGGGGGTGAACCACAGTATATATATGTTTTATGTGACTGTATGCAGTGTTTATGATTGCATTTACTTTGATGATTTTTTATGATGAACGTGTTATTTGTTAAAGGAATGAACATTGTGCAGTGGGAATAAGCTAATCTAACATGTAGAATAACACTAAGTAAAGGAATGTTATAGTTAGTAAATAGATCAAAATCTTTTTTTACAGTAGATGAATACTTGGTTATGATCTAATGTGGCTAGAATGATTAATAAAGTCCTAGTAGAATAGTTGTGACAGTGGTATGGAATAATATCTAATTAGGGTTGAAGGTTAACAATAAGTAGGTTAAATGCCTCTGAGAGAAACACATCCCATCCCCAAGTTGTAGACATATGAGTCATGCGGCCACCCATAGAAGCCATATCGGGTGACATTGCACAGTGCACTTTGTGCGTTGTGTTTCCTTCTAGTAACCAAAAGGGTCAATGGTAGAAGGTTTTGTTGGTAATATTGTAGTCAGAACCTTGGTCAGCCCATAGCAGCCAACAATGGTTATCGGTTGGAACTCAGAAGATTAGATTGAGAGGGATGTATCACGCAGTATAGCGTGAGGGCTTAAGAAAGGGGATGTTTTTAGGTTGGAACCCCACACAAGTGGATATTGAAAGATGGTTGATAGTTCAGGAACTAGATTTTGCCCATAAAGATAATAGAAGCTCTAGATTTAATCCAAGACAATATTTGGAGAGATACGTATTCAGTGAAATACACGAGAGTTTCTTTAGTGAGTTTCACATGTTATTGTAGGATTGGATAAAATGGTTGAAAGATACCCATCCAAAAAATAGAGTTAGATCAATGGAGTGGATAGAATAAAGTATAGCACAGTTGAAAAGGGTAAATAACAAATTCACGCGCGTAGTATATTTCTGGCTAGAAAACATTGTAGTGGGGTATATCACTGAGTTTGCAGTAGATACATGGAAGTATTACTGTGTAGTAGAGAAGGAGTTTCTTAAGGGTCTAAGGGGAATGCACATCATGTCATTGTACACTTCGATCAAAATATTATTGCATGATAAAGGGGTATTAACTATGGAATCAGACAGCTAAACTACCCTGCGTGAATGGGGGAGTTAGGGGAAACACTGAGGAAGGTATGAGATGGAGGGGGGAATGGATAGAGAAGAGCACAGTAATGAGAAAGATCTTATTATGATGGATCAAGAGGTGATCCAAGAAATTATGCATAAGGTAGGAACGACGCACAGTGGAAGACCCTACAAATATAATCTTAATAGGAAGAAAAGAGAAGTGACCGAGAGGGAAGGCTTGGAGAGTGATGAGGAAGAGCTATAGTATCTACATGTTGTGGAGAACATTGAATAAATACTATGTTCCACATATGAAAGAAAGACTAGAGGAATGGGATCCAATGAGGAAGCAAATACCCATGTCCAAATCTGAATCAATGTAGAACCTACAACCCCATGTACGATTAAAACATCAACAAAGAAAGAGTTGTTTAGAGAACCAGCGATTGGCGGTCAGAGGAAGCTAGGAGATTGGAAGAGAAGTGAGGGTACAAGTGGAAGTATCAGCAACAATACAGGTAGTGTTACAAGTGGAAGTACCAATAGCAACACTAGTGGGAGCTCAAGTCTAAACAATATCACAGAGATAGTAGTATCATGTGGAGTAGGTACAACACATTCGACAATGGCAAGCGTAGATCCAACGATATGATTACCAGATTTTCATGGGCATGGATCAAAAGACCCATAGAAGCACCTATTCTGGATATGGGAAGTAAAAAGAGTCATTGATGAGGCAACAAAAGTAGCATGGTTAGAAATAACTTTCAGAAACCACGTGTTGGGTTGGTATATGAGTCTAGCAATAAAAAATACACAGGGTGTGCTAGGAACAGTAGCAGAGATCAAGCAGGAATTGATCACTGAGTTTCATAGGCCAAAATAAGAGGATCAGTTTATGAATGAAATGATTGAGGTTAGACAAAAACTAGGAGAGTCCTTAAGGGACATTGATCAAAAGTTCAATACATTGAAAGGTAAAATGAAGTATCCCATTTTTGACATGCAGCATAAACAATTGTTTATAAACTCTATGTTACCACACTTCAAATATCCACTGAGACAACAGAAATTTCAAACCCAAGCAAAGGCATTGCAAGTAGTGATGCAGTTAGAGGAGAATCAATATAAGCAGTCAGATCCAGCTATAGAGGAGTTGAAGGAAGACCTGAAGAACTTGGCAGTGCAATTAAACCAGAATAAGAATAGGGAAAAAAGAGAAGTGGTATGGTGTACCTTGTGCAGATCAGAAGGGCATCACAAGAATGAGTGTCTGACATTTGTGTAGTACCTGGGAGTATGGATTCCAAATCCATTGCCTACAGGAGGGTCGTGGTGTGAAATATGAAATACACATGGGCATGATCCTTATCACTGCCCTATGATGCAGAAGTACAAGAGATAACCAAATAGTACTTTCTATAACTTTTGTAAGCCAGTGGGACATGAAGACAAAAATTATAGAACTCTGGAGTTAATGAAGGAAAGAACCACAGATTCATATAGGATGCAGGCTGAGTTGATGGCAGGACAGAATACGCCAAAGTTTGGAAATGCACATCAATTTCAAGCAGTGCCACAGTTTGAGAAAACCCCACAGTATAATCAGGAACCACAGTATCATCAACAGAACATGGATCCATAGGGGAACAGAGGAGGAAGAGGAGGTAGAGGAAGAGGAGGAATGGGCAGAGGCAGATGGCCTATTATCTACCATAATTGTCAACAGCAAGGACACTATGCCAGATATTGTCCTTAATCAGCAGAAACATGTATGTATTGTCACACAGCATATCATGTGATAGAAGAGTTCATAAAACTAATGGCGAAGATCCAGGAGAAGAGGAATTTAAATAACCAAAATGTTCAGTGGATTTCTTTAGAAATAAGGGATCCTAGGAGGAACATCGATATAGTGACTAGAGGAGGAGTGAAGACAAGAGAATATGCACATGATCAGAAGAAGGAATCTTAGTGCTAGATTCAAAAGAACACTCAGCCACAACATCGGTTTGATGCAAAGAAGGAGAAGGAAACTTTCAAGGAAGCAAAGAAGGAGTTCTCAAAGGAGAGTGAAGCCTCCACATCAAACATTGTGTTGAGGTATGATACTTCTATTTTTTGTATTCCTCGGTCTTTTGATCATACTTACAAAGGAGAGAAAACAAAGAAAGTAAGTAACTTAAAGAATTTCCTGGAATCTTTCTTTAAATTATTGAATGATAAGAATTCCATGGATTTGTTTAAAAATATGCTTGAGAAATATAGCATAGAAGAAGGGGTAGGAACAGAACCAAAGAATATCAATTAGATCCATAAAAAGAAAATAACCAGCAGAGAGTTCAGATTGAATGAAAATATTGGAGACTTCAATATGGGAAATGTTATCCTAGACTTAGGATCAGATGTCAACATTTTACCAAAGAAGACTTGGGAAGCAATGGGAGAACCTACACTATGGTATTTCAATATCCAATTGAAATTAGAAAACTAGCAAAGAGTGATTCCCATAGGCAGACTAAAGAATACCACATTGGATCTAGATGGTGTGCACACCACAATAGACTTTGAAGTAATGGATATGGTGGATGAGTCTATACCATTTCCAGCACTATTGGGAATTGATTGGGCCTTTGATAATCAGGCCATAATTAACTTGAAGACTAGGAAGATGATATTTGAAGCTGGGAATTTTAGGGTAGTAACACCCCTAGATCCCTCAGATTGCGAAAGATATGTAGAACCTATGTCTGATAGTGTTCTAGAGGATGATGTAAAGTGGTTGTATATAACTATTGCGCGAGAGGAATATTATGTGAATCCAACTGTAGATGGAGTACTCAGTTGGAGGAGTATCAATTTCAACATGTCAGATTCAGATACTAGAGGAGAAAACTGGCAGCAAATATTACATGAAGTCTCTACTAAGAGATGTTCCAGAGTTACACATGTAATAAGATGGGTTGGGACAGAAGTAAGACAATTTCCCACATTTACTGAAGAGAACAATTTAGAAAACTTCCCGATAGAGTTTGAATCAGAGGTTTTGGATAGTCAAAGTCTACCAGTGTTGGATATAGCACTAAGGGACACACTTGCATGATGGGTGGGTGCACATAAGGAGGTAATTCAGGATTGGTATTAGTGTAAGCGACTGATGCACATAATATTTGGTAGCAGTCGGCAGGATAGACCCTTACAGAAGTATGATGGAAGAGGGAACCCAAAACATCGTATAAATGATTGTGTCACTAACTGGATATTGGTACCACCAGGGGAATGGATGCATTACTTTATTCATACACTAGAATGAATACCTAGTAATTGGTACAAGGAGTAGGAACTGCGCAGAGAAATTGTGAGTTGGGGTGCAGTGCAGCTGAAATTTATTAAGACTTTTTCATTTGAAAGTGAGAATCCATGGGTTGATCTATCATTACATAGGATGAAAAGGAAAATATTTGAAGAATATGGGGTAGATACAGTGACAGTAGACAGAGATTATAGAAAATAAACACTTGAAAAGATAGTTTATTGTTATCGGGTCGCAGAGGATGAGGAAGTAGAAGACAATCCACGTGACATACATATAGTAGAAGGGGAAGGAGAAAGAGGGTTGGAAGGACCCTAGTTACAATCAGAAGAGTTCATTGAACCTATGAAGATTAAAAAGGTCAATATTAGGACTGAAGAGAAATCCAATAGCCAACATTGGAGACTATTGGGATAGTGAGACAATGGAAAAGATAACTGAATTATTGCGTGAATATGGTGACTTATTCGCAGCCACATTTTCAGAGATGAAAGGGGTAGCAGGAGAACTTGGAGATATGAATATACCTCTCAGAACAGATGAAAGACCAGTGAGACAGAGACCATACATATTAAACCCCATCTATAAGCAGAAGGTTAAGGTAGAAAATGATATAATGTTAGAGTCGGGAATCATAGAGCCTGCGGAAGAATCAGAGTGGATTAGTCCAATGGTGGTCCAGGAAAAGAAGACTGGAGGGATTAGGATATGTGTGGATATGATAAATTTAAATGATGCATTCCTACATGATCCTTTTCCTACTCCATTTAGAGATGGAGTTTTAGAGAATGTGGAAGGACAGGAAGTCTACTCCTTCATAGATGGATTTTCAGGTTACCATCAGATTAGAAGTGATTTGGAGGACAAGTAAAAAACTACATTTGCAACAGAGTGGGGTCATATCAGTACACAATAATTCCATTTTGTTTAAAGAATGCACCAACAATATTTTCTAGAGTATTAGTAGTTGCATTTAAGAATTTTATACATAGATTTTTGGAACTTTATCTGGATGATTGGACAGTCTTCAATTTATTAAAGGACCATGTAGAAATTATGAGGTTAATGTTAGAAAGATGAAGGCAATGTAATATTTCCTTGAACATTAAGAAATGTATATACAGTACACTATTTGGCATCCTACTTGGACACATTGTATGAAAACATGGCTTGATAGTAGACCCTGCAAAGATTGTTTTTATTGTTAATTTACCACCACCAAAGTCAATGCGCTAGTTGAGAGCAACATTAGACCACACAGGGTACTACATGAAATTAATAAAGGGATATGAAAAGATTATTGTGCCCATGGAGAAGTTACTAAAGAAAGACATCATGTTTCAATGGAATGATGAATGCCAAGAGAACTTGGAAATATTGAAGGAGAAGATGGTGACAGCACCAATTCTAAGCTTTCTAGATTGGACAAAATAATTTCATGTACATGTGGATGCTTCATCCATTGCACTTGGAGTAGTTTTGGCACAACCAGGTGAAGGAGACATTGATCACCCAATATATTTTTCTAGTAGGAAGTTATCTGAGTCTAAGTAGAACTATAATACTACAAAAAGGGAAGGTCTATATATGGTATATTCCTTACAGAATTTTAGACATTATTTATTGGGTCAACGTTTTAAGATGTTTACAGATAATTATGCATTGAAGTACCTAGTTAACAAGTCGGTGTTGGGGGGGAGGATATGTAGATGGTTGTTATTGTTTTAGGAATATGATTTTGAAATCATAGTAAAACCAGGGAAGTTGAATGCAGGACCCAATCATTTTTCAAGAATTATTAATGGAGAGGAGCCAAAGAACTTGGAGGAGAATTTTCCTAATGCTGACTTGTTTTCTGTTCAGATTGTTGATGATTATTTTGCCGACATTATTGGATTTTTTAGCACATCAATGGCTCCCAAGGAATTTACTATCTCACAGAAAAAACAGTTGGTTGTGCACGTTGCGGACAATGAGTTGATTGTAGTTCATTTATACAAGTTAAGTGTAGATGGAATTATGAGAAGGTGTGTGATGGAGCATGAACACTCCATGGTGCCAGCAGAAGCACATGAAGGGATAGTTGGAGGGAACTGTCCAGAAAATCCTATAGAATAGAAGGTGTTGTGTACAGGATTATGGTGGCCTAAATTACTTAAGGATGCAAAGGAATATTGTTAGAACTGTGATGTCTATTAGAGGGTGGGAAAACCATCCAGAAGGGATGAAATGCCACTTATGCCCCAAGTAACTTTACAGGTATTTGATAAATGGGTTCTGGATTTCATTAGAAATATTAATCCACCAGCAAGGAGATCATAAGCTAGATACATCATCACTATGAAATAATACTTAACGAGATGGGAAGAAGCAGCCCCAGTGAAGGACTCCAACACATAAACTATAGTGCGGTTTCTCTTTGGGAATGTGGTGACCAGATTTGGATGTCCTAGAATTTTGTTGAGTGATTAGGGAACTCATTTTACTAACAAGACAATTACATCTATGAAAGAATAATTTGATATATATCATTAGAAGAGAACACCTTACCATCCGTAGGAAAATGGTACAGTAGAATATTTTAACAAGATTCTAGAGAATGCATTGACAAATATTTGCAATGTGAATAGGGATGATTGGGATTTGAAGGTATTAGTAGTGTTATGGGATTACAGGACTACATGAAAAAAGCTTACAGGATAGACACCATTCAGACTGGTGTATGGGCAAGAAGTAGTGGTTCCATTGGATTATTTAGTACATAGTATGCTTATTGCAGCAATCACCAACATGACATAAGAAGGTGTTGCACAGGAAATATTGAATCAGTTGATGGAGTTGAAAGAAGACAGAATTTTAGCAGGATTCCACCAGGAAGTACAGAAAGAGAAGGAAAAATATTGGCATGATAGGAACATAAAGAAGAAAATATTTAAGGAAGAAGATCTAGTTCTCCTCTATGATAGCAGGTATTTACAACACCCTGGGAATTCAAGATGCACTAGTTAGGGCCTTATCAGGTAGATTCCATCACAAATGGAGGTGTTGTGCAACTGAAAGATCTTGCAAGGAAGACTCTCAGAGGATTTGTGAATGGCAATCGACTGAAGTTGTATCAATACAATCGACCTAACAACCTAAGGTGAAAACAGAGAAATAAGGTATGATTGTACATACTGTGTATAGTAGATGTTAGAAGAAAAAGACAAAAACCCATAAAAAGAAGAAATATAAAAAAAACACAAAAAGATAGAAGATTATTAGAGGTTTTGATGTAATAGAATTGTTATCATTAACAAGTGCACTGCAGGAAAAAGAAAAAAAAAAAAAAAAGTGTTGAAGACACTATGCACTAGAAAATAGTTGATAGACACAAAAGTGGAGTGCGCAGAAAAAAGTGAAAAAGTGACAACTGTCAGTGCAGAACAGTTGTCATTTCGTCGTCCTGCTATAAAGTCGCAAAAGGGGGGAAATGTGGTCATTTGTGTTTTTCCGATAAGGAGAAGAACAAAGAGTGAGAGTTGAGTGTGAGAGAGTGCAAATTGATCACAACAAGTGGATATTTGTGGTCAGCAATTCAAATTTCAGCAGGATGTCACCACCAAGAGTTAGAGCGTCGAGCGGGGTCGGGTGAAACATGAGAAGTAGTGCTCAGGTGACACAGAAAGGGATGCAAGATATGCCCACAGTCATGGACATTGATGATATTCACACGCTAGAGTATGAGCCTACTACCATGCATGTGGAGGAGGAACAAAACCCAGCACATGAGGTCGGGCAGCCGGAGGAGGACGTAGAGAGGAGAGAATCTAACACATCTAGGGAAAAGGGGACACAACAGAGTGAACAAGCCACAGATTCGGTGCAACAGGGCCTAGAGCTAGAATAAGAGCATGAAACAGAGTGTTAGGGCATACTAGAGGTCAGGGTGTCGTCCCCGCAAGGGAAGAAGAAAGAGTGAGCTGAGAGTAGTGTGCAAGGAATATCACACACACAGGAGGAATTGGAAATTGTAATGCCAAAGATCCCCGAGGGAGTGAAGGTCGAGGATGAGATGGTGGGAGGAGTAGATACCACCAAATACTTTGATCATGACATAGCTTACGTAGTCAAATTCCCATATTTGGCACTGCAAAACTATTTGGAGAGCAGGGGATAGGTCCCATCAGGTGCACCATTGTTGGAGCCTGCGCAGTGGATCCTGAGACTCTACAATACATGAATAATGAATTTGATGGATATAATGCACTTTGGGCATGGTAAACACATCAATGTATGTGTGAAGCAACTCATAGTAAGGGTGCATGGAGGAATTCTATGGATGGATAGGCCAATTCCTATCAATGTCGATTTGATCGCAACAATCACAAGGCTACCCACAGATGGGGAGAAGCCAAAGAAGTACTTAGAGGACAAAACGAAAGAAAAATTCATCTCCGGTGAAATTAAGGAAAAGTATGGTATGAAGAGAGGTAACAGGGGAATTAGGATCAGTGATATTAATGATCTTGAAACAAGATTTGCGACAAGGCTGTTAGGTTGCAAGTTAATGTGGAAGTGCGGAAAGGAGGAAGTACCAGCAGGAGTTGTAGCAGTTGCGACATAGTGCGCGAAGGGGAGCTCAATGAGATAGGCCCCTTATCTACTTAACTCTTTCTTGGAGGATTGCAAGGACACGCATGATTGGGGCTCTGAGTTCCACTACTCATGGTTACTCATCCTCATTGCATTGGTAGGATGGAAAGAACCAACATACAGTGTGTTCCTGCAGAGGACAAGAAAGTGTGGCACATCCCGCTACACATCGCTTCGAAGCACAGTAGACCCAAAGAAAAATAAAATAAACGGTGACGTATTCACTCTATACTTGACGAATATCCAGAATAGGTTAACAGACAAATGGAGGATTTCCCCAGAAACTGTCCAGGATTTTGGATAGATAGAAAATTTCCAAGTATCGCGCCATAGAATGTGGTTACAGGAAAAGAGGGGCACAACCAAGGAGTGGCTATATTTGAGTTAATGCATGACAATGCAGGACATCCATATGGAGGTCAAGGAGTAACCTAAGGAGTGGAAAGTGCCAATGATCCCAAAAATAGCACCAGCAGTACAAACTCAGACACAGGGTATAACAGTCCCCACGTAGTAGACAAATAGGAATGGCACTAGTAAGAAGAAAAAAGAAACACAAGGTCTAGTGGGGACAAGCAGCCCTATACAAAAGAAAATTAGGACACAGAAGAAATCACAGGATGGTTCTACAAGGGACCCATTGCGCATAGAGAAGGCACCAAGAATTACAACAGAGTAGGTGCACGTAGAATAAATAAGAACAGAGACATAAGAGAAACCTGTGGAGGAAGAAATTGGGCAGGATGCAGGCATAGATACATAGATGCTAGAGGCATATAAGCCATCAGATGCCTAGAGAAAGAGAATAGGAGAGAAAGAAAGTGGCTCCAGACAGAAGGAGAAGGCCCACATAACTCCAATGAAAACATCACTGACAGCAGATGATGTGGAGTTGATAGCCACCATAGTCGAAGATTGACTGTTAGAAGTATGGGAGAATGTTGAGAATCACAGGACGTCAATTCTGGAGCAAATACAAGAAGTAAAAAATGTGTTGGAGAAGTTGAGGATCAGGGCATAACATCAAAAGAAAGATAAACCAACGCAGACTAGAGAAGGAATACATGTTGGAGAGATAGTGCAGATAACAGCGCAGGGGAGTGTAAATTTCATCATAACGCATGAAATGATGTTTATTGATGAGGAGATAGCACAGAAGCCCCTAAAAGAAATTGAGACATTGGACTTGACATTTCCCAAGATTCCAACAAATGCACTATATAAATTATAGGTTAGCATCACGTAATAAATTCAGTCTAGTGAAAGGTCTGATGCGACGAACTTACAGTTGGCGCAGGAAGACAACACCTCACTGAAGGAGGAAGTTATCCAAGAAGGGACGATGAAAAATATAGCGCACCAAAAATTGGACAAGATGAAGAAACAGATAAATGTAGTATTTCAAGCCATCTCAAACAGCGCAAAATCAGAGGGAGCATCTTCAAAAGAGAATATGAGGAAAATAGTGCAGGCTTTGGAGCAGTATAAAGACCAGTTTAAGGAGTTGGAAGAGCGCACAGTACCTACTACTCCTCCATAATTCAGAGCGAAAAGAGAGCAGGACGCAACAACCTCTGTAGAGAACATAGTGCAAAATATACACAGAATGACATAACTGTTGGAAAAGAGCACCCAGCTGTGGACACAGCTTTTAGAGGATGAGAGCCTACAAGAGTTGCAAGGGAGGAAGACAAATTGCATACAGCAATGGCAGGTGTAAATCAGCGACAAAAGACAATGTCGCTGCCAGAGAATATCAAGACTTCCACAAAAATGAAGAGCCTACAAGCAGAGAAAAAAGTCATGTAGGCACAGAAAATTGCAAGACAGGCTCAGCTGGAGCCCCTGCAAGAAAAGGTGGAGCAGCTGATCATGGAGATCGATGCAGTGAAATTGCACATAGAGAAGATAGGCTTGTATGGGGGAGAAATATTGATACCTCCAATCACCGCACAAGTGGTAGAAGCCATGACAGAGAAGAGAAACCATGCTTAGGAGAAATTATAGCGGATAGTAGAGATGTACGAAGCACTGGCACAAGTAGTGAAAGATGTTGGATTCCATGAGTGACTCTGGATGAGTCACGATGTCAGTGTTGGGGGCATGTTGGTGCAAGACAATTTTGGGAAAAATCGAATAAGTTTTGAAGGAATTAAAGTAGTGCCAGAAAATAGAGGAGCGCGTCGGAATAGAAGAAAAGCAGCAATGGAAAAAGAGGAAAAAGCAGCGCCGAGAAAAGTTGTTAGAAAGTGGAAACATTGTTGCAGAGAAGTTGGAAAGTAGACAAGTGTTGACTTGGATTAATGTTTATATTGAGGACCAACCGAGATTAAGTCAAGGAGAAAGTGGAGAAACCTAATCCTCTTAGGGTTAGGGTTTTTGTAAGGGCTTTTTCCTAATTTTGTATAAGTAAAATGTATTAGGATGATGAGGGGGTTGTCCTTTTTTGTTGACAAATGTAATGTTGAGATCATACTTGGAATTTTAGTTGAGTAGAAGGTCTTGTTGAGATACTTATGTCATCTTTGGAGATCCAGTGTAATGGAGGAAGAAAGGTATAGTGCGCAGCACTAGATTTTGCAGAGAATATGAATAAAGAGCCCAAGTGACAAATCTTTGTGGGCGTAGCCCCGTGGGGGGTGAATGATCTAGGGGATCAATTTTTTCTCAAAATTCAAAGTGATCGAAATCTCTTCAAATCAAACGGGTGCGTAGGCCTCGTTGTCACGAACCCAATGCAACTCGTTTGGGTTCAAATGGACATCGGATGAAAGAGATATCGCGTTATGTTCAAATCATCAAATAGGCAAAAAAAATGTGTTGACTTTACAGTCTGTATGGATGCTGACGTGGCAGAGTCTTATGACACATGGCAGGGATGAATTGGCAGGGCCGTACAACATGTGGCAGGGGTTGGTTGGCAGTTGGATGATGAATCATTTCTTGACACATGGGTTGTTTGTGGTGAATGGGATGGTGACACGTGGCCCAATCAATGGCTACCACATGTCACCTTAGCTATGGTTTAAAATCTATGTAGTTGGCAGGACTCGACCCCATGACCTCCGGGCGGGGGAAGAGCCTTGGGAAGGGTCGCCCAACCGGCGCACCCACATATGGTTCTTAACATACATATGAGTTTTAATTTATTTGAATTGATATATGTTGTGAGTTGGGGCACAGTCCGGGCCGGGGCTAAGCCCCGGCCCCCGGTCATATATGTTTGAAATGTAACCATCGGCGCGCGCGTTCCAAACCTTTTACCATATGTTTTAAAATGTGACCCCTTTTTGAATGAGTGCACGGTCACATGGTGGCTCATATGCCCACAGGTTTTGGCGGTTAGGGGCTAGAAGTGCCCTAACCGTCCTACAGTTTGCACTGTTTTGCAGTTGCACCCGGTGCTAAGTTTTAAAACAAATATGGGCGTCAGGGCTAGGTTGAGGAGGGCGAGGTGCATTTTGGCGATCCAGAGACAACAAGTTTGAAGGGGAACTTCCAGGAAGCCTATCTTCTTCAATTTTTGGCCAAACGAGATGCCGAAAAAGCCCAGCTAGGGGTTTTTGGATGTTTTGAAACCATTGGAGCCATCTATTTGGAATTTTGAGCATTTTAAAGCACATATTTTAGCACTTTTAGTAAATAATACAAAAGATCCATTGGAAGCTGGACTAGGAGATGTAGCCCAAGAGAGGGGTGAACTCCTTTATCATTTGTTGTGTTATGTGCTTTCTATTCACTGTTATTTGTTGTTGATTATATGCATCTTGAATGTGAAATTTCTATAAAAGTTGTGTTTGCAAAATTGATCCATTTACATAATAAAACTTGAATTAAAACTTGCAAATATTTTCAAGAATACAAGTCTTTATCATTTTCAGATCAAGTTGGTATCAGAGCTTAGGTTTTTGAAGGCTTGATTATTTGCAAGTGTTTTGTTTTCTGATGCTCACAAGGTTGAAAATCACAAGAGGAGAAGGCCAACTTGTAGAGCCAAGTTCCCATCCTTCAAGAAGAAAGATTATTTCATCACCTCAAGCTTCAAGGAGACATTCACCAAGTATGGCTCATGAAGAGAGTCATGAACATATTCCTACAGAAGATGAAGATCTCAGAAAGGCTTTCATGGAAATGAGAGAAA
>JZKD02S0665570.1:161748-176019 GCA_000966675.3 Picea glauca | reverse complement strand
TATACCCTCATATTCAGATAGACTGAAAATAGTCTTTTGGAGGTCCAAAAGCTTTCCAATGGGGAGGTGTGATCCAGGGGATCAAATTTTGCTCAAAATTCAAAGTGCTCGGAATTTCTTCAAATCGAATGGGTGCATAGGCCTCATCATCATGAACCCAATGCAACTCATTTGGGTTCAAACGAACGTCGGATGAGAGAGATATCGCATTTTGTTCAAATCATCAAATAGGCAAAAAAAATGTGTTGATTGTACAGTCTGTACAGTCCGTACGGATGTTGACATGGCAGAGTCGTACGACATGTGGCAGGGCTGAGTTGGCAGGGTTGTACGACACATGGCAGGTGTTGGTTGGTAGTTGGATGACGAATCGTTTCTTGACACGTGGCTTGTTTGTGGCGAATCGGATGGCAACGCGTGGCCCAATCAATGGTTGCCATGTGTCACCTTGGCTATGGTTTAAAATCTATGTAGTTGGCAAGAATTGACCCCGCGACATCCGAGCAGGGAAATAGCCTTGGGAAGGGCCACCCAACCGACGTGCACACATATGGTTCTTAACATACGTATGATTTTTAATTTATTTGAATTGATATATGTTGTGAGTTGGGGCGCGGTCGGGGCCGGGGCTAAGCCTCGGCCCTCGGTCATATATGTTTGTAATGTAACCACCGACGCGCGCGTTCCAAACCTTTTACCATATGTTTTAAAACGTGGCCCCTTTTTGAATGAGCGTGCGGTCACATGGTGGCTCATATGCCCACAGGTTTTGGCGATTAGGGGCTAGGCGCGCCCTAACAGTCCTACAGTTTGCACCATTTTGCAGTTGCGCTTGGTGCTAAGTTTTAACACAAATATGCACGTCAGGGCTAGGTTGAGGAGGCAGAGGTGCATTTTGGCGATCCAGAGACAACAAGTTTGAAGGGGAACTTCTAGGAAGCCTATCTTCTTCAATTTTTGGCCAAACGAGGTGCCGAAAAAGCCCAGCTAGGGGTTTTTGAACGTTCTGAAACCATTGGAGTCATCTATTTGGAATTTTGAGAATTTTAAAGCACATATTTTATCACTTTGAGCAAATAATACAAAAGATCCATTGGAAGTTGGACCAGGAGATGTAGCCCAAGAGAGGGGTGAACTCCTTTGTCATTTGTTGTGTTATGTGTTTTCTATTCACTGTTATTTGCCGCTGATTATATGCATCTTGAATGTGAAATTTCTAGAAAATTTGTGTTTGAAAAATTGATCCATTTGCATAATAACACTTGAATTAAAACTTGCAAATATTTTCAAGAATACAAGTCTTTATCATTTTCAGATCAGTGAACCACGGTATATCTGTGTTTTATGTGATTGTATGCAGTGTTTATGATTGCATTTACTTTTATGAGTTTTTATGATGAATATGTTGCTTGTTAAAGGAATGAACATTGTACAGTAGGAATAAGCTAATCTAACCTGCAGAAAAACACTAAGTAAAGGAATGTTATAGTTAGTAAATAGATCAGAATCTTGTTTTGTAGTAGATGAATACTTGGTTATGATTAAATGTGGATATAATGATTAATAACGTCCTAGTATAATAGTTGTGGTGTGGTATGGAATAATATCTAATGAGGGTTGAAGGTTAACAATAAGTAGGTTAAATGCGTCTAAGAGAAACACATCCCATCCCCAAGTTGTAGACATCTGAGTCATGCGGCCACCCATAGAGGCCATATTGGGTGAGACTGCACAATGCACTCTGTGTGTTGTGTTTCCTTTTGGTAACCAGAAGGGCCAATGGTAGAATTTTTTGTTGGTAATATTGTAGTCAGAACCTCGGTCATCCCATAGAAGCCAACACATAGACTCTGAGGCCTTCCTCCATGAGATATTCTTGGTCATTTTTTTATCTGTTAGTATAATGTAGATGTGCTCGTTTCACCATGGACAATGCTACACCATTATCACCCAACCATAGGCACAAAACCACCCTTGAGCACATTAACTTTTGACACAAAGAATGATTCCAGGAAGCCACACCATAACCAACAGATAACCAAGAGAGTGCACCTTCTCCAAGGGTAGCGCACAAGAGAAAATACCAGAAAGACTGAAAAAGAGAAAATCGTAAAACTGCAGCTATTGTTGCTCCTCCTCCAGAATTACGCATTTTTTTTTGTTTCCTCAGTGAGAGTGAGTGAACAAATGAGCCAAGACATCCTCTATTTATATTAATCTGTCCAGTGACTTTTTTGGCTCGGGCGACCTGACTTTTTGGTAATTATATTTTATGTTTATATTTTTCCTGTGAAGCCAACCTGTCTTCCTGAAGGATAATACCTTAATATTGTATATTCTACTGAGCCGACATGTCTTCTAGGGTTTTCAAACATCTTTTTAGGGTTTCTCTTGCTTCCAGAATATTTTATTCTAGTCAAAGGTTACATATGGAGGTTACTACCTCTCGCAGCTACCATAATATCAACACTCCCTCTTATTTGGGGATGTATTAATGGTCTCAAACACATCCATCCATATTCACATGGCATGAGAAAGACTCACATATTCTTGTAGACCATTCTACATTTAGCATCATCATAGATCAAGTCACGAGTATCATCATCACTATCAGCATCATCCGGTAGCAATCTAGCATCAAAACATATCGTCGTACTTGTTCTTGGTATTATTTTGTCATAGACAATATCACAATATCCATGAGCCACATTTAGCTATATTGATGATCCAAATCCACCACCATGTGTCTAGCACCTCAATTCATTCTTGTCCCATGACAAGAATCATGACCTCATCAGAGCCACATTCACCTCATAGTCGATCCTCTCATAGGATCACTCTGTGAATTCATTTAGCTCGATGATATCGAACACGTAGGTCTAGAACCTCGGATCGTTCTTATCCCATGAAAAGAATTATGACCACATCATAGCCATAAACACCTCATGGTTATCCTCTCATAGGATCACTCCATGAATGCATTCATCTTGATGCTATCGGACGTGTGGAATTGCACCTCAAGCACCTCGATTCTTCAGTATGTCAAAGACTACATCAGGGCACATCTACTCCGAATGTAGATGTTCCCTATATCCCCTGGTTTGCAACCCAGCTCATGTGGAGATAGAGTCGACTTGATGCTTATTAGGGATACTCACCTAATCGTGAGTTAACTACTCACCTACTCATGAGAGTTTCAAGGCTCGATGAAATTCACACATAGGATATCTTGTAGAAACTTGAATCTTCAATCCATCGAAGATTACATCTAGGCATATTCCCACATGATCAATTCCATCTGATCAATATTGGAATATCGGCACGATGTTGCAATCATCAACACTCCCCCATGGAACCATTTTCATTCCTTCCAAGATTGTCCTAGACAGAGGCTTAGTGAAAATGTCAGCTATCTGATCATCTGTAGATATGTGATGGAGCCTCATTGATCCTTCCTGCACCATGTCTCTGATGAAGTCCTGTAAGATCCTTAGAAAATCCTCCCTGCTTCATATCTTGTGTCATTGGCTATGATATATGACTTAGTGCTACAGATATCTACTTCCCTTCTTGTCTGGAAATCCTGCTCGATCCTAAGCTGAAGTAGCACCCCAGGTTCTAGATCTGTCTTCTGCACTTCCAATCCAAAAACTATATATCCCGGTAGCCATACTTCATCATCGAAGATCAATCATATCTATCTGTACAACATAGTTACCTGCATATTGTTTTGTAACCCAATAATACGGTCATGGGTCAACCATGTACTATCACAAGGTACTCTCTGCAAATCAAATGTCTATCCCATAACAAAAATTTCTCAGATGTGTCATCATAGGTGTGGCCATGGACTTCCTGTCCATCATGCTAAACCTCTTCAGTATCCTCACTAAAGATCTCATCTGGTGCCATCCATTCTTCCAATCCCAATATATCTGGTCAAGATCCTTCATCTCAAATTTTTAAATCAACTCCCTCTATCTGAGAGAATCCTCGAACCATGCTTTTGTTTGTTGTATTCCCCTTTGCATTCTACAAAGTGTCATGAAACTATGTCATCTTCTTATTGATCATTGACTCCCTCTCATATTTATCTCTTATGACCTGCCTAGAACAAGAAACAAGAAAAACAAAATCTCCATGGTATCCTCCATGGAATATATCTTGCTTGGAGTCTAGGTCAGTAACCAAGAACATATCCTAAAGGAGATCAACTTCATCTCGTAAAAAACAAGCATTTAAATAAGAACAAGAATATCTCCTAGAGAGGATATCAACAAGTGTATCTCTAGTATTAAGGGGTTATTATAACGATCCATAACTTCAATAAATCAAGATGCAACATAAGATCATAATAATGCCATAACAGTTAGAGACATATCAATTTTTAAATAATCAAACCTAGAGTCTTCATTGTTAGGGAGGGTGTGTTTGTTCCTATGAATGTACTGAATTCAAAATCAATGCTTGGACAAGGTCTCTTGTGCATCCCCTTGCAAACACACTCATGCTTTGCTGGATTTTATAACTTGGAAATAATATACAAGTGCATACATTTGAAATTTGTAGTATCATTCATCTTGTCTTCTAATCTGAAACTAGACACGATATTGACAAGAAGAGGTTAGAAATTGAATAAAAAAGTTTCAATGATTAGAACAAGCTAGAAACCATGAAATTTCAACTTTGACCACAAAAATCAATTTTGACCAAAATTCAACCTTTGACTTTGACTTTGACCCAAAAACTCAAACTTGATTTTTTGGTTGGTTGAGGGCACCAGAGGGTGTGCTAGTCTAGGGCGCATTAGAATACTCAAAAATTAGGTCCAATGCTTCACTGAAAGTTCCCAATAATTTAGGTTTAGGGTTTGATGCAGCTGCAAAATCAGAAACCCTAGTTGCAGCTACAACAAGCTTGACAAGGAACTCTCGATCTACCTTCCAGTGGTTAGACTGTTCTGAAGGTAGTGTGGGCCCATAACTTGTTAGAATAATGTAGATGTGCTCGTTTCACCATAGACAATGCTACACCATTGTCACCCAACCATAGGCACAAATCCACCCCCAAGCACCTTAACCTTTGATAGAAAGAATGATTCTAGGAAGCCACACCATAACCAATAGATAACCAAGAGAGTGCACCTTCTCTAAGGGTAGCACACAAGAGAAAGTACCAGAAAGACTGAAAAAGAGAAAATCGTACAATTGCAGTTGTTGTTTCTCCTCCTCCAAACTTGTGCAATGTTTCCAGTTTCCTGAGTGAGAGTGAGTGAACAAATGAGCCAAGACGTCCTCTATTTATATTAATCTATCCAATGACTTTTCTGGCTGGTACGACCTGACTTTCTGGTAATTATATTTTTTGTTTATCTTTTTCCTGTGAAGCTGACTTGCCTTCCTCGAGGATAATACCTTGATATTATATATTCTATTGAGCCAACATGTCTTCTAAGGTTTTCACACATCTGTTTAGGGTTTCTCTTGCTTTTGGAATATTCTATTCTAGTCAAAGTCTACATATGGAGGTTAATACCTCTTGCAGCTAACATAATATCAACATTATCTCCCTCTCAACAAGTTAGAGTTGAACATTCTAATCCTTCTTCAGACTCATTATATTTGAATTTGAAATGCTCATATTCTTCAAATTCAGAACCCTTCCCCCCCCCTTTGAGACCATCTAGTTTAGGTATTCCCTAAGTTAGTCTCCCTTCTACTAGTTTACCTCCATCTACCCCATCCAAAAGCCCAATTCCCATCATGGCGAGAACTAATCAAACTCAAAACCAACCTCAAATGCAAACTCAACCTTCCTTACCTTATATGGCTAGGTTGAATATCATATATTTAACCAAACTCATAAATGATCATATTCGACATGATGTTAGTTGACCAACGAGGCCAACCATATTTCCCTTTGATATCCCTAATTTTGAGGTTTGTGCCAAAGAGGACCCCTTCAATCATATCATATTGTTTCACCTTTGGTGCTCATCCAATAGTATCATAGATGACTCAATTAGAATTAAGTTATTACAATGCACCCTCATATGTGTGGCCACCAAATGGTATATTAATCAATGTGTTAATACCCATACCACCTTTGAGTCCATTGTTGAAGTGTTTTGAACTTTTTTCCAATTACTATTTTTCCATGATGTAGGGATTGAAATCCTTAGAAACTTTTGTAAGACTAATACTATCCATATCAATGATGATATTCATGAATGGTGTAGATGAAGTGATTTGTGTAAGGCTGAAATTAATGATTGATTCCTCATGAATTGGTTCTTTAAGTCCTTACTTCCTCTTATCACCAAATATGTGGCCATGACCATTCCCAAAAATGAGGAGTAAGTGATCCAAAAGGTCCAACAATATAACTTAATTTATGCCCAGTTAAGGTTTTGTACAACATTCTTCCTCATGCTCCTTTCTCTCGCTCAGGTGACTTGTTTGCACCAAGGGTATCCCATGTTGTTGATGATGTTATTGGATCTATTTCACAATTCAATATGTACTCTTATCTCTTTGGACCTAATATGTATAGTAATCCATATGGTGGATTTAGTACTCTGTATGCCTTGCCTATTGTAGGGTGTCCCCTAATGCCTTACAATTATCTTAATCCTCCATTGGATATATCTTGTTCCACCTCTCAGGTAGGTGCTAGCACATTTTATTTAGGTCCTCCTACACATCAACATGTGGATGGTCATACCTGTATTATTTCCTCTTGTAATGGGGTGGTAATGGACCCATATTATCCATTTCTTGGCCTTTCATTGACAACCTCAGTACCTCATGTCATGGTACCTCAACCCCAAGTCAATGTTGGTCAAACTAAACCCCCTCCATAGGGTTGGGTGTACGCTTAATAGAATGTTCCCAACACCCCCACCAACCAAAATCCAAATAATAATAAGAAGAAGAAAAATAAGAGGAAAGAAAAACCAAATGACCAAGACCAAAATCAAGGGAATCAAGGTAACCAAAAGCACTCACCCAATAATGCGACAAATAATTCCCAACAAAAACAAGGGAAGAACCCTTGACTTGGGACCAATCACCCTTGTATCGTTTTTGGTGTATATGGACTTTATACCCATTAGTGTCCACTTATCCCAGAGTTTCTTTATTTGAAGGAACCGACCAATAAAGATAAATCTATTCAAATCCGGCATGTTACCCACCCTAACCTTCCTTCGATATCGCAACCTAGTTTGTTGCAAAACCCTTTCGCATCACATGGGTCGATAGCTACTCAATAGGAATTGACCTTAATCATTACCCCTCAAGTGGGTAACCCAACTTCCAATCATATTTACCTCACTATCATGACCCAATCAATTAGAATTAGGGGCATCCCTTCCACCTATAGCGACATGATGTTCACTAGAACTTCTCCTTCAAGGAAAGTGTGGGAGTTTACCCCCATTCATGATAGGCCATCACCTTCTATTGGGACCAATACTTTGAATCATGTCTCCCATCCTCCACCTCATTTCAAATACAAGTTGTTATTAATAACTTCTTGGTTCAACGATGTGTAGTGGATGAAGGGGCCTCCTCACTATGTCCTACTCTCCCCTAATGCACTAAAAGTGTGTGAAAGTATACCTTATAATATTGTGTAGTTCTAAAAGTTATATAAAGGAATAATAATGAAATTGTTTTTTAGAATTATTATAATTTAATATATTTTTTAATTTGATTAAATTGTTTAATTTTAATTTTAATAATAAATATACAAAATATGAGTTGTACAAGTAATAAATTTTAATTGATATTCCATAAAATATTATATAAATTAAAATTCTCGAGTGTAGCATTTATTGTGTGTGCACAAAAATCTAAATTCTATGTTATTGTTTTTAAATCTCATCTCATAACTATACATTGACCTAGGTTACATGAAAATTGTCGTTAATGAAAAAATATAGATTCACCTTCACCAAATAACACCTATAACATAGTATGATGTGGCATGCACTCTACTATTTTATTATTTTTCTGAGGAGGCCCATTTTAAACTCCAAAATTTATCTAATGTTTTGTTCTTCCCATCTTCTTTTGCATTGAGCTATCCTCTCTAAAACCTCCTCATATGAAGTTTCCCTTGTTTTATCTTTTTCTTCTTCCCATTCTTCATGAACATAAGGCCATGGATACTTAATTTTCTTAGCATGATTGGATATTGTTTTCTCCAAATTGTTCGTTAAACTTTTCTTCTCCAAAATTGAAATCCAATATAGCCTTGGCCTTCATTCTAATATAAATTCAAATTCCTAGACCATACATTCCAATATACAATGGATAAGAAGGGAAAAAAAAAATTCTAGTCCTTATTCAATGAAGCATTGAACCCATGCAAAGCAGTTTGGTAGACTATTTCTCTTCTCAATGGCCTGATATGCATAAATTTGTGTAGAAAATGTGGAGGTTTCATGGCACCATATATTCTCATATATGTATGCTCAACAATTATATACCAATCTCCAATTAAACCTATCACCTTCATGGCTCCTTTGATAGTGTGGGCATTGGTCTACATAATATCAATATAAATAATGGAGCAATGAAATTATCACATAGCTTAGAGAATTCCATTTGTTTGTGCTCCAACAGGTCTTGACAATATACATGCATGAGATCAATATAAATAATGGAGCAATGAAATTATCACATAGCTTAGAGAATTCCATTTGTTTGTGCTCCAATAGGTCTTGACAATATACATGCACAAGATCAATATAAATAATGGAGCAATGAAATTATCACATAGCTTAGAGAATTCCATTTGTTTGTGCTCCAATAGGTCTTGACAATATACATGCACAAGACTTTCAGTGGGATTCCAATTGAACCTTGGTCCTGCAAAAGGATTTGTTGCACAAATAACATCTTTGAAATAAGAAACCATGTAGAATCCCTAAGGATCATCTTGAAAAGTATCTCTAACTTTGGCTACTGCATCATTTGATATTTTAAGAGAAATAATGGAACCTGATTGAAAATAAACCCTTTACCGAACATTGCATGCATCAATGGAACCCAAGCCTCCTTGAAATGGGCAACATCATTTTCTTTGTATAGTATGGTGTTCATCACAATAGCATATCTGAAAAGTTCTCAAAGAAGCCAAGTCGGATAAAGCACAATGTCACAATGTCTTAATATCTAAATATCCTATCTATCATCTGCCATTTACTCACCTCCTTCAGATAATATTTGGCCTTACTAAATTCCTCAACCTAATCATTGTTCAATGCTTTCTTAGGACCCTACAAATTTGTAGTATTCTTTCAAATTATTTACTTAGAAAAGAAGCAATGCAACTCCCTCCTTCATTACCTATAATTCTTCTTCTTCTTTCCAAACTGACATGGTTCATAATCCATTTGATCATTCAGCATAAGGTAAGATAATGGGTCTAGTTGCTACATTATGAAAATGTGACCTTTAAATGTTCTCATATGCATACAGGTCTAGATCTTCTTCATCTCTTTGTAATCCAAAAGGTAAAGGATACGCTTCATCTTTGAAAATCATGTTTGTCTCTCATTGAATGCCAAGCTGCAATCTCATGAAATTGGAGGTGTGGGAGAAGTTCGTCCTATTGACATCTTTAGGTTCTACCACCTTAGAAGCTTCTTTTGCTATAGCTTCTTGTTGCTTCTTTTGGGTAGTTTTTGTTAATATTATGGTAGTTTCGGGAGGTATTTACCCCCACGTGTGAACTTGACGAGAATAGAAGACTCCGAGAAGCAAGAGAAACCCTAATGAATTGGCTAATAACCCTAGAAGCCTTGTCGGATCAAGAATATAATTTATATTAGGCTATTAGCCTCCAAGAGAAGAAGTCAGCCAGAATTAATAATAATATACTGAACAGACACATACCCAGAAAGAGAAGTCGGACCTAGTAAACTGGTAGGATTACTATAAATACAAGGTGTCAGTTCTCATTTGTCATATCTCAAGACTGCAGTGTTCCCAGTTGGTGCACACTATAGTTGCAGTCTGGTGCGTCGGTTTGGAGGAGGGTTGCAGGTGCAGGTGCAGCAGCAGCTAGTTTCAGTATTGGCTTGAATATCTCTTGGCTAGGGTTTGGAACATCTGATCAGTCTTTTTTGATGCACTATCCTTTGGGATTGATGCGCTACTCTTTGTTTGGCTATCTAGCCTAGGGTTTGCTTCCGAAGGAATTCTCAGGTCAAGGTTAAGATGCTCGAAGGGAGGCTTCAGCCTGTGGTTGGGTGACGAGGGTATCCTCAATGCTAAAACGAGCACATCATCTTCTATATTCTAACAGGTTATGGTCCCACACCCCTTCAGTCAGCCTAAAACGCTGGAAGGAAACATAGCCGCTAGACATTAAACTCGTTAAGGAATTGCCGCTAGGGTTACTAGCAGGAGCAGCTTCCAAAAGCATTGCAGCTAGGGTTACCAGCAGAAGCAGTTGCAGAAACCCTAAACCTCTTGTCAAGGCACCTTAAGTGACGATATTGACCTAATCTCCGGATAGATCAGTGCGCCCTAGCCCAATGCATCTCCTGGTATACTCAGAAGGCCAAGACGTGAAGTTTGGATTTCTGGTCAAATCTAGGGTTTGACCAAGTCAAGCAAGCCATGACGAACTCTATGAAGTTTGAGAACAAGTTAGATGGAGCTTATAACTTCAGAGCATGGAAGACAAGGATTGACCTCATCCTTTCCAAGAATAAAGTGCTGGATATCGTGAAAGGAGAGATCGTGAAGCCAGAGTTTGAAGAAGGAGAAGAGAAGGAACCGCAGAACATTGCAGCTATGGAGAAGTTCAAAGACGTTGACATCAATGCCATGAGTATCATAGTGGATTCCATAAAAGACCACTTGATACCCTATATCTCCCATCTTGACTCATCGAAGAAGATGTATGATGCCCTAACAAATCTCTTCTCAGTTAGGAACATTGGACAAGTTATGAGTCTGAAGAATGAGCTCCATGACATGAAGATGAATGATGATGACAACATAACATCCTACTTTGTAAGGATCTCCCGGCTAAGAGATCAACTACAAGATATTGAAGAAATCACTTCAGAAAAGGAATTGGTGAACATAGTACTCAATGGTCTTCCCAAGACATGGGATGCATTTGCTGCAAGCATGAACACAAGGAAGGAATACCCGACATTTGAAGAACTTTGGACTTGTTGTGCTCAAGAAGAATTAAGGATCAATGCAAAAGAGAAACCTCAAAATAAATACGATGATCAAGCCTTCACAACAAGATTCAAGAACTTCGGGGACAAAAGAAAGTTTGGTTCAAGGAAGAAGCCAAATCAAAAGAAAGACATTTCAGAAATACAATACTTGAACTGTCAAGAGTACGGTCACTACAGGAATCAGTGTCCCGAGCTAAAGAAAAGGAAGGAGAAACACAAGGCAATGATTGTCGAAGAAAAGGAACCTACAAAGAAGACTAAGAAGGATGGAAGAGACTTCTTCTACTAAAAGGTAACAACACTCTTCTTACTCTCTTGTACTTATCTTGTATATCTATCTCTCGGAAGATAATGTGTTCCAAGAAGGATTATACCTATGAAAGAACAAATAAGATGAAAAGAGTTATCATTAGATATTACACATGAAAAATAATGAAATATATCATGTGAAAGACATTACAAGATAAGACCGAAATCAGAATCAATATTTAAGAGACTTGGAAAAGGCAAAGACAGAAAGAAGTCAACAATCGAGAGGAAACTAGAAAAAGAGTTATGACATTATGTAGAAGTCAACAAGACAGAAGTGTGGACTCTGTTAGACAAGAGAACCTATCATATATTGCAAAAGACAATAAGGACACAAATGGAAGCATGGACTCTATCAGACGAAGGGAGCCGATTATATGCACTCTTACATGAAGCAAGGATTAGGAGGGAGATAATCCTATGATCCATTGAATATGACGAAATGTATATATCCATGGTAGCAACCATGAAAAAGACAGTACGTGTTCAGCTCAACCGCAGAAGAAGACCTTTTCAAAGAGAATCCTTAAGGTATTCCTGGTTGTCCATCCAGATCCGTGAACCGATGATGAAGGTAAGAAGTGGAATCTCGAGAACATGGAATCTACAAGAAACTCCATGGACCCAAGAGATAATGAAAAACATGAAGAAGAAAGGGATAATGAAAAACATGAAGAAGAACATGAAGATTCCAATAAAGGAAGAAAAACCAAAACGACCAGTCATTGTATCAAGAATCACAAGATTACCAGCCTGATATGAACTCACTAAAAGCAATCAAGCAGAAGAACTGAAAGTCGTGATGAAGAACAGTGTATAGAAGACTTATGAATGAAAGCATTGCGAGATCCAAAACCAAAGGTTCTCTCAGATGGAGGGCGGAGACTATGATGATTGATTGTTCCAGTACACCAGACTTATCTCTATATAAGTCATTATATTATCCGCAACATCCATGAGTCAGAATTCTACATCAGATGAATGCAAAGAATGTTCTCCAAAAGAAATTGAGTAAAGAGCACATGCAGAGCAATCTCAAGACTTTGAGGCATACAAGAAAGAGACTCTTGTATGTAGACAAGAAGAAGACAACTTGGCAGAGAACCTCCAGTGCACAGCAGAAGCGTGGTGAAGATTTCCTATAACATCAAGATGACTATTCAGAAGATCAGATCTCATGATGACAGAAGAAGTTCCACATGGATATGTTCCAATCCTCCAACTATGATATACTCTATTGTTCACATCTACAAGAATCCTTCACAGTGTTCCATACTACAATACAAGCATTACATTATCCATGATGAAGTCCATAAAGGAGAAAGTGATTATCCAATACATATCCCCATAAATGAGCAGATAAGCATACATTTTGGTAAAGCCCATATTCAAGATGAAAGAACTTGCATACTCAAGCTAGAGCTCGTGGAAATAACTCTATTAACCAGAAGGGAAGACTCTCCAAGCTAGAAGAAGGTACGCAAACATTTATTTTTGTGATTGAAATAACTCTCCAGTTAGGAGGGAGCATTTATCTTTGTAAAAGTCCAGATTGGATAGATGCTTTCCTGTTCAGAAAGTGGATTGAGATTTCTAATGGACAGTGGCTTCCCATTGTAGTTAACATGGGAGGCAAACTGATTGTTGATGTATCATAGACAGTGACTTCCCATTATGGGGAGTGGTCTAGGACAGTCATTCTTCTTGGCAGTCACTATGTGTAGTGGTCAAGTAGAATGGTCCGCCTCGCCAGGCAGTCATTCTTTCGAAGTTCACAGTTGTGAGCAGTTTCGAAGAATCATCCATTTTGGAGGTTGATGCAGGACAAACATTCCTCGAGGGCAGAGTCATTCTTTCCAGGATACACTTTGTTTAGTGTTGGAGGAATGGCCCAGAGTGGGGAATGGTCTGGACAGTTACTCCTCGAGGGCAGACTCATTCTCTCTAGGCTACACCTTGTTTGGTGTCGGAGGAATGGCCCAGGGTGGGGAGTAGTCCAGGCTCAGCAATCAGGGACAGTCATTCCTCGAGGGCAGACTCATTCTCTCCAGGTTACACTTTGTTTACTGTCGGAAGAATGGCCCAGGGTGGGGAATAGTCCAGGACAGTCATTCCTTAGGGAAAACTCATTCTCTCCAGGTTACACTTTGTTTAGTGTCGGAGGAATGGCCCAGAGTAAGGAATAGTCCAAGTATTTCTCAAGGGCGGACTCATTCTCTCCAAGTTACACTTTGTTTAGTGTCGGAAGAATGGCCCAGGGTGGGAAATGGTCCAGGTTCAGAAATCAGAAACAATCCTTCTTCCTTGGTTAGGAAGAATGGGGCAGATAGCCTATTATTGATATTCTATGTTGAGGGCAGACATTCTTTCAGACCTCACAGATGTGAGTGAGAGATTGGCCCAGATGATTATTATTGATGTTATATATTGAGGGAAGACATTCTTTCAGATTTCACAGACGTGAGTGAAAGATTGGCCCAGATGATCATTGTTGATATACTGAGGGAAGACACTCTTTCAGATCTCATAGAGGTGAGTGAAAGATTGGCCCAGTTGATTTAGTTTTTATGATAACATTGTTTCTTTGCAGATGAAGACTACTGTGGTGGCAGACATTCTTTCAGATCTCGCAGATGTGAGTGAAAGATTGGCCCAGATGATACAGTTTTTATCATAACATTGTTTCTATGCAGGATTCTCTCAGATGTTTGTTATGAAGACTATATGACAGTAGATGAGGACTATTGTGG
>JZKD02S0665570.1:126983-161698 GCA_000966675.3 Picea glauca | reverse complement strand
TACTATGAATAGACACAGGTGTGTTCTATCCTTGTTCTAATTGCCTTGAAGACTATCAACAGATTATTGGAGATGATGATCATTCAAATGAATGATGAACAGAGATTTTCCAGACAAAAAATAGTTCAGAGATTTTACTCTTCTTGTATCACTCCATGGTGAGAGTGACTTATCCAGCATCATATCTAAATACTCATATGAAGTATGGTTTCGAGAGATGATGCAGTTGATGGTGATGGTGATGCTCATGATCTAGTAATGAAATAGTCTAGATGACTATATTGATGCTACCGGGTAAATGGTATGTTTTGTGCTCAAGTCCATTACCTATAAATACCTCTTTAGCTATGAGGGAGTGTTAATATTATGGTATTTATGGGAGGTATTTACCCCCACGTGTGAACTTGACAAGAATAGAAGACTCCAGGAAGCAAGAGAAACCCTAATGAATTGGCTAATAACCCTAGAAGCCTTGTCGGCTCAAGAATATAATTTATATTAGTCTATTAGCCTCCAAGAGAAGAAGTTGGCTAGAATTAATAATAATATATTGAACAGACACATACCCAGAAAGAGAAGTCGGCCCTAGTAAACTGGCAGGATTACTATAAATACAGGGCGCCAATTCTCATTTGTCATATCGCAGGACTGCAGTTTTCTCAATTGGTGTGCACTGCAGTTGTAGTCTTGTGCACAGGTTTGGAGGAGGGTTGCAGGTGCAGTTGTAGTAGCAGCTAGTTTCAGTATTGGCTTGAATGTCTCTTAGCTAGGGTTTGGAACATCTGATCAGTCTTTTGTGATGCGCTATCCTTGGGGATTTATGCGCTACTCTTTTTTTGGCTATCTAGCCTAGGGTTTTCTTCCAGAGGAATTCTCAGGTCAAGGTTAAGGTGCTCGGAGGGAGGCTTCGGCCTGTGGTTGGGTGACGAGGGTATCGTCAATGGTAAAATGAGCACACCATCTTCTATATTCTAACAGTTTTCTCCATAGGAGATATGGTATCTGCACATATCAATTAGAATAATCCAACAACCAAACAATTTCAAACATTCAATCATCAGTAATTATAAGCAATCTAATGATAGATATTTGTGTTTTGAAAGCTTGTCAGCTTTGATAGGGTGTTTATGTGGCTCAAAGGAAATAAACTTTTAACACAACTATTGCACATTGCGGGAATCAACATATATGCAAAAACAAACTCAAAGAATCCTGGTCATCATTGTCATGAAATAAGAAAAAGGGCACTCACCAACCTATGATCTTTCTCAAATGCTTATCAAGAATTCAATCTTATTTTAGAGCTTGCAAGATTCTAACTGAGATCAAATAAAAAACTATTTCTTGATCATAGAATCTATACTACCAAATCAAATAGTCTAATGCTTTACTTTCAAACTATGGGAAGTGTGTTAAAAAAATCAAAAGCCAAGACTAGAAACTTACCTGTCAATGTGAGCTTGTTGCAGGTGAAAGTGAGGCTATCAAACCAGACAAAGGAATACATGTAAAAAGAAAAATTCAAAAACTCGTCCACCAAATTTCAAAGGAGTTATTGAAAGTTGATAATAATCAAACATGGTGCCCAAAAACAAATCTCAAAGTTTTAGGAGGGGAGAGGTCCCCGAATCTTAAAATTTTTGGAGAGGTTATTGAGTGCTCAACATGATGGTATAAGAAAACTTTTGGGCCATATATAGGTGTACGTTTAATGGATTTTTTTTTATGTTATATTGAATATTTGGCAAATGTGAAAAAAAACGCTCATTGAATCGGAGTTGCCAGTTGCCATTAGATCGTTTCAAACAAGTCAGGGGACCACTATGCATGTTTTGAAGAAGACAACTAAGACAAAGTTGGACAATTGAAAGGGGGAGAAAAAACTACCTTCATACAAGAACACTAAATAGAAAAATGGTCCCCAAGAATGCACAAGTTCCAAAGCAAAGAGGAGAGGAGTCCTACATGTGCAAATCACTGATTGTAACTATGAGGTAACTAGTGCCTGATTCATTGCCAAATTCGTAAGCATTAGAAGATAAATATTTTGGTTGCAAATGCACATGGGTTGAGGAACAAAATCATTCTTAGTTGCATACATCAAATATTCTTGTTTCTAATATTTTGCAAAATCGGGGCTTTACCCAGTGGAAGGCATCGGAGAACTCACATTTTGATGTGCCAAACCTAGTCATCACAATCGAGCATAGGCATTGTAATATTTTAATATTTTTATTATAAATAAATCCTCATCATATTATTTGAGATGAGGACAAAAGTTGGCCAAGTAGAATAAGAAGGCCAAGGGTATTTAAGAAATCCAAGAGACAATAAGGTGAGAGGCAAAGAGTCAAGTAGGTAGAAGGCTAGGTGTCATAGGACTTTCTATAAAGAAAACCTTTGCACGCTTACAAATGGTCCCTCATTTTGCATTGTAAGTTATCTTCATGTGTTGGATAGAGTGACAATGTTAGATTTTGTTCTTATACTCTTGTAATTTGTGGTTGGTTGTGGACTATTCTCTCTATTCATATTTTTTCCTAAAGCTTGTAGGGATGGATGTTGGATTGTGGACTATTCTCTTGTATACAATATCTATAATAAATTATCGTATGCATTGCTAACAATTTTATGTAACAACAGTATGCTTTCGACAATTTGTAGGTTATCCTTAGTGCTTTGAGTGTGCTCCAAGTTTTGTGCAAATGATAAATATTGGACTATTTTGCTTGCTCTATGTATGTCTCTCTTTTCTTTATCTCTAATATATTGATATAGAACATGTATCATCTCGACAATTTGTAGGTTATCTTTCATCATCAAAGTCCACTTAGTGTTTAGTGTCAATAGTAGTTGGTGGACTATTCTCCATGTGCTTTGTACCATCTCTTTTGTTTCATGTATGATCAGTGATTGAAAGTGCACCTAGCTAGCATAAATAGATAGAATTAAATAGGTTAGATTAATGATAAAATAAATTCATCTTGCATTTGCATACTTAGTTTCATTTCATTTTGAAAGCATAAGAGTTGATGGTGTGCCAAGCTGCAGCCAAAGAGTTCATTATTTCAATAAAGGAAAGTCTAACTAGGCCCTTTTAGCAAGTTAACCTATGAAATTGACTCGGTACATTTTCCCATGTCAACACCTCCTTTAATCTTGTGATGTTTCTTTGGGATTTGAGAACATCTCATTGAACTTTGTGGAAATCTCCCACCATTGCATGATGGCAATTATAAGATGCCATGAGAATCATCTAAAAGGGAATGGCAAGTAATTTTTATCGAGTTATAACATAAATAAGAGGTCCCATGAGTAGAGGTTATTCAATAGACATATAACTAAAGCACCCTTTGGCCAAATCTTCAACATGATTTTTATCATACTTGGAGCTTAGAGTTTGATTTCTTCCATTTTTTATTTGAAAGGGAAACATTAATGAAATTTAGGATGTGCCTACAAGAGTGATACTTTGTCTCAAGTGTTTTTGTGACCTATGGATATCATTCTCTCCCTTATTGTAACCTTTCAACTCTTATACTTTACCCATATCCCTCGAGCCATGGTTGTACTTTCTATTAAGACCATTATTAATTTTTAGAATCCTATGCCCTTCATTGTTAACTTTCGTTGTTACATTGGTGTCCTTAGCACTAACCTCCTTTCTCCCCAAGCACTAATCTTGAGGATATAATTTTATGGTTCTAATATATTTTGTGTGATTTCATGTTTGGTTTCTTCTATGATTTTAAGTACTCCTCCATGTGCAGTTGCACCTAATTCGCTCTTTTAACTCCTCCTTTGTTTAGGATTGTTGTTATCATAAGAATGAATAATTTATTTCAATGTTTTATTAACATAATTGATTAGCTCACTTATATGTAACATAGTTGCCAACTTTGATGAAAACCCTCCAAAGTTTTTTGTTTTTTTAAAGATTGCATTTAATCATTGTTTTTACCTCCATTTTCATTTTTTCAGGATTTAAATTGACACCTTTTGCAACCATGGCTTTAACAACCTCGTAATGTTACCACTAAAAACCTTAAAATCAACTCCTTAATCAAAAAGTGGCACCAACAACATCACCTTTTTCTTCGAAGTCAAAATTACTTCTTTGAAATGGTGGCCTTAACAACCCGTACTATTGCAACAAAAAGATTGAATCAACCCATACTCAAAAAGTGTCACCCCACCCCTTTTTTCGACGTCAAAACTACAACTTATTTGAAACCCATGGCCTTGACAACCGATACCCTTAGAACCAAAATATTAAGATGAACTCCCAAAAAAAAAAAGTGTTATTGGTAGCACCCACTTTTCTTTTTCGCACTTAGAAATGCAACATTTTTTAAACCATGGTGTAAAAGTTCTATTTTGTGGAAAAAAATAATAATAAATGGAAAAACAAATAAAAATAGAGAAAAAATGACAAAACATGTTTTTTTAATAAAAAATAATATTTTCTTAAAAATATATTCAAAATTTCTTAAAAAGGAAAAATCACAATATTAAATTGCAAAGAAAAAAAAAACATATATTTAAGACTAATTTTAAATAAAATAAAAATCAATTTAAAAACAAAAAACAAAAAAACACTTCATGTTAATGAAGTATCAACAAGTGGGGCTCAAACGTGTCATTCGATCGCCACTTCGCCATGCATTCATAGCCCATCATGGGTCAAGCAGGATGATCTTAACGACTAGGAGATGGAAAGAGTAGTAGGGAGGAGTACGATCCCCTCCCTTCCAAATGTTGATATGATGGTTTTTTATGGAGATTATGGGCGTTGGTACAACAAGGTGAGCTATGGGTTTGTGATCGGCCTGGGCTTCTTGAGGTGATGAAGTATAGGGGAGGAACAATGTGATGATAATTCGAAGAGGAGGAGTCGAGCAGTTTCAGGTATGGTGATGATATGATTTGGGATGAGAATCCTTCATATGGTAACATGAGTTAAGTGTTTTTCCACCCTACTCTTCTTATGCTCGAATGGAGGAACATGTGTTGGGTGAGGAGATAGTTGCTTCGAGGTTTCTTCTCATCATTGGCTCTAGGTAATTTGTTACTCTGAGTTTTGTTCTTATGGTTTTTTCTCTGCAGTATTTTCTTGATTTTATTGGGGGAATTCGGGTCTACTTTTGGATTCGAGTTTAGCTTTGTCGGTGGGGTTGGGGGGACACTCTAGGGAGTCAACTACCTCCATTTGGCTCTCTCTTCCTAGTACTTCACCCTCTGGTTCAAGGCATTGTCTATGTCATCTAATTTCTATCTTTTGAGGGAGTCTTCTGTGGACATGATCCAGGTGGACATCGGTGGTCGCCCACCTATTCCACTGGCTCAACATATGGTTTCCATTTTGGCAGTTTTTCTATAATTTTTTGGGTCCCAAACTTTCGGAGTTGTTTTAAGGCCCTAAATGACATTTTTTGACATGGTAGCGCCTAATAGATCTTGTAGGCCTATATTGGGTCATTTGAAATATGTATTATTCAGCTAGAGCTTTCTAATGAGGTATCGAGCACCACAAACGAAGATTGTATGCAAAATTTATACCCTAGGGAAGTTGATGTATCAACTACCACCATCGAGGCCCACGAATATTTTGGTGTTTCATATTCTGGGGTTAGGGTTTTGGATGTTTAAGGTTTTTCCATTTATGTTTTATGTTAAAAAGGCCTTGGGAGCCTCATTGTAATCATCTTCTTACAAATGTTCATAGTTGTCACATCTCTTCTCAGAGATAAGCTACCACCATTCTATTGAATTCATTTCACTCTGTATTTTATTTTACAATGTCAACATATTTCAGTTTTTAATAGAAATTGAGTATTACTATGTTTATGTGTTTATGTCTTATTTTTGTGTTTCATTTCGTTCCCTCATAAATCTAAATCAGTGGTATCGAAGAAGACTTCTCTTTATTTGTTTATATGTGCATGTCCCCAACGAGGTCAGCGTATAAAGAATTGGAACTCGAACTGGTTGAACCTTTGGAAGACCATCCTCATCGACCCCGACAACCGCCCATTGCAGAGGAACAGAGAGATGAGGTAGTGAGAGATCCTATTAATTTGTTTCTCACATAAGTCCTCGCAAAATAGAGGAATGAGATGATGGATCAGTTTTCCCAAATCCTTCGGAAATTGCCGACAAAAACATAGGCATCTTTTTCAAGTGGCCACTTTGGAGGCACTGCCCCCTTCAAGGTACAAATTAATTTTGATATTCCCATATTTGAAGGTCAGATAGATGCGGATGCTTTGGAAAAGTGGTTAAATCTACAAGAAGGTTATTTCTCTGTCCACATTTTTTTCAATAGGGAAAATATCATATTTGCACTCCTTAATGTGGTCCCCCATGTCAAACATTGGTGGGAGACTTACTATGAGAAAAACTCCACATAGGAGTCTAGAATATTTGGGGCCAGGCCCACTTGGGACACTTTTATGGATTTCATCAAGGAATAATATTACCCTATTGGAAACTATGATGACCAATACTGAGATGGACCACACTTCGTCAGGAGAGCGATCACACAGTGCCAGAGTTCACAAATACCTTCCATACCTTGCACACCAAGCTAGGTATCAGAGACTCCAAGTGGAATATGGTTCTAAAATACCGTGGGGCCCCACACAAGTACATCCAAACATAAATGGAGTTTTTGAAAATCTTGTCGTTGGGATCCACTTATCAATATGCTGTCAAAATTGAGCAAAACTTTAAGCAGAGGAATAAGCAGGAATTTGGATTTGCAAATGCATCACAACAAAAGTCGGGCAAAGGCATCCCCAGCACACAGGACAAGGGACAAATCAAGGATGGACAATCGCATGACAACCCGTCTAAGTCGCAAACAAAGAATGGTAATGGAAAGATGAAGAAAGACACTGGGAAGTGGTGTGAATTCCATAAAATCCTCTAGCACAACACCGATGAATGTTGTTAAGCGATCATTGGCGGCCGAGATGAAATACTTAGAGTTAGATCCATATTTTGAATATGATTCAGAGCCATATAAGGCGAAGCAGATCATTGATGCAGAACACGGTGCCACAGTCGCCACCACCAAGGTCCATCCAAATGAACTAGAACAGTCAGACGAAGGTGAGCGCCTTTTTCACTCGCAGGTTTGGGTGAAGGTTGCTCCACTACATTTCATTGTTAATAATGGAAGACAAAAGAACCTCATCTCAGCGGAAGTTGTGAATCGTTTGGAGTTGCAAACAACACCACATCCACAGTTGTACAACATTGGGTGGCTCAACCAATGAAGAGATCTATGCATCAACCAACAGTGTCGCCTACCCTATGGCATCAAGCCCTTCAAGGATGAGGTATTTAATGATGTTGCACCACTTGAAGTTTGTGATGTTATTTTAGGCAAGCCATATATGTGGAAACATCATGTTGTATATAATTCTAGACCTCGTAGTTTCATTGTTACTGTGGGAAGACAATTGTACAGAAACCCAAAGGTAGCTCCAACTGTCGCAATTTCTTTGGTCTCAGCTAAGCAGTGCAGGAAGTTCATCTCCCACACTAGAAAATTTGTCCTCTTCATGATTCTTTCTCAAAGTGAATGGACGGTCACAGCCACATCCATGGCCTTTTCATAGGGCTCCTCTACATATTAGAAGCAAGTGGACAAAGTCGTGGAAGAGTATCGGTACATATTCACCTCACCAACCAAGGTAACTCTGCACTGTCAGGTCAATCATTCAATTGAGATAACTCTAGGAATTCCTAAGCCTAAAAAACCATTGTATCGACACTCTCTTCTGGAAAATGAGGAAATCAAGCACCAGATCCAAGAGTTTCTCCAAAAAGAGCACATTCGACCAAGATCCTCACCCTATGGAAACCCAATCATGCTTGTACAGAAGAAAAACAGGACTTGGAGACTTTGTATTGATTATTGAGCTCTGAACAAAATTACAGTCAGGAATCGGTACCCAATTCCCTGAATTGATGACTTTCTTGACCAGCTCAAAAGGGCCAAGTAATTTAGTAAGATTGATATGAAGTTTGGCTACCACCAAGTCCCCATAGAACACAGTGATGTATGGAAGACCGCTTTCAAGTCTAAAGAAGGTCTTTTTGAGTGGTTGGTCATGCCTTTTGGCTTACGAATTCCCCAACCACCTTCATGAGGTTGATGAACAACATATTGTGTCCCTTCACCAATTCCTTTGTCGTTGTATATCTAGATGACATCCTCATCTTTAGAAAGAGTTGAGAAGAACACTTGCAGCACATTCAGCAGGTCCTCCACACTCTACAGCAACACAAGTTATATGTTAACTTAGAGAAATGCTCCTTCGACATGAACAAGGTCCAATAACTCGGATACATTGTAGATGAGCATGGTGTGCATGTCGATCCAGCCAAGATCCAAGTCATTCATGACTGTCCAGACTCGACAACACTAACCAAGCTTTGGAGCTTCTTAGGCCTTACCAACTTCTATCACAGATTTGTATTGGTGTTCTCCCATATCGCTTGGGCTCTCATCCAAGTGACCAAAGGTGGTTTCAATTTTGTGCAGGGAAGACCACAACATAAAGCTTTTTACAATTTGAAACATCACTTATTCTCAGCCCCGCTGCTTTCCTTACCCAATCTGGAACAACCATTTGAGATTGAAGTCGATACTTCAGATTATGTTTTTGGTGTCGTTCTCACTCAGGACAATCATCCAGTGGCCTATCATAGTGAAACACTCTAAAATGTCATCCTTGAGTACCCCACCTATGAAAAAGAAATGTATTCCATCATACAATCCTACCTCCAATGGAAGAATTACATTCTAGGGAAGGATATGGTCATCCATATAGATCACAAGCCTCTATAGTTCATGCAGACACAAGGAAAATTGTAGAATGATCGTCATCAAAAGTGGTCCACATACTTGTAAAAGTTTCACCTCAACATTAAATGTAAGAAAGGGAGCACCAATTGCTAGCTCACTACCTCAGTCGACCTCCAGTTGAAGCACTAATCATGGTGCTCGACTCTTGCAGGAACGAGACCTCCATGTGGTCTCCACTTTATGTCAACGATCCTAACTTCACTACAACTTACCATATGTTAGTAACAGGCGCGGTCGCTACCAACTTGCATCTTTATGATGGATTGTTATGTCATCCATGTCATCTCTGCATTCCTTCAATCAAGTGTGCGAAGCTGATTTGGGAATCCCGCTAAAGTCGGGTGGCATGACACTTTGGCATGGAGAAGACAGTGGAAGTACTACAAAAGTATTTCTATTGGTCGAAACTTCGACAGGATGTTAGTAAGTATATCATATCATGAAATTCCTTCCATTGTCAAGCCAACCATTAAAAAACAAGATTTGTACACCCCTCTATCTACTCCTGATGGGCCTTGGGAATCCATCTCGATGGACTACATGCAATGTCTCCCCTCCACCAAGCATGGAAATCACTGTGTATTCGTGGTTGTTGTTCGCTTCTCTAAGATGGTCATTTTGATTGCTTGCAAGAATAGTATTATAGTAGAGGCCATCGTCAAGCTCTTCTTAGAGCGTGTATGGGTACACTTCGGAATACCACATACCATTGTATCATATCAGGACATCAGATTCTTGAACTCGTTCTAGTCAAGCCTCTAGTTGTTGTTGGACACCAAATTCACCAAATCCACTGCCTTCCACCCTCAATATGATGGACAAACAGAGGTCATCAAAAGGATGATCGTTCATCTATTATGCATGTACAACTCCAGGAATCCACGCACATGGGATGAGAGCCTTCCTTATGTCTAACATGGCTACAACAGAGCACTCCATAGCTCAATCGAACACATCCCTTTTCAGGTTGACTTGGCCTTTCAACAATTGGGCCCCATTGATGTAGCAGTTCCCCTTGCAACCACACAGGAAAAATTTTCCCATGCTCCATCTGAGGCTGACAAGGCCATCAAATTCATCAAATAGATTCATCACATCCACCGACAGGTCCATTATATTTTGTAGATACTCAATGCTAAGTACAAGCAATGTCATGATCAACATCGGGTTCCCCACAAGTTTCAGGTAGATGACAAGGTTTGGTTTCATTTGCAGAAAGAACACATTATAGGACCCCACCGAAAGTTGTGACCACTTCACTATGGACCTTACACAATCACCAAGGAATTGGGAAACAATTCTTTTGAGTTAAGTTTTTCCCCCTTCCTTGGATTACACCCAATATTCAATGTGGACCTCCTTCGACCATATTTTTTACCATTATTGGACACATCAGAGGTGGCAGAGCAGCTGAAACCTACAAATCTCAACCCTAATTGCATAGAACAGGTAACCATTGATTAGAGCATGGAAACACAAGTTAAGGGCACCCACCAACAGGATATCCAACTCAATCAGGTTTTCAAAGCAGGACAGCTACTACACCAAGGAAAGTGGTCCACCAAGGATCAAGTCTAGCATAAATTTTATCATTTGTTGGGGGCACTCAATGCAATGAAAACCATTACTTCCTAAGGGGGGAGGACTATTCCAGGTGGACATCAGTGGCCTCCCACCTTTTCCATTATATTAACATATAGTTTCCACTTTGGTAGTTTTTCTACATTTTTTCGAGTCCCAAAATTCCGAGGTCGTTTTGAGACCTAAGATAAAAAAAAATTGGCGTGGCAATGCCCAATAGATGTTGGAGGCATGTATTGGGTCGTTCATAATGTGTACTCTTTGACTAGACCTTTCTTGTGAGGTATCAAGGACCCCAAACGGAGATTGTATTCATTTATGCCCTAGGGAAGTTGAAGTATCAACTACCCCCATCAAGGCCCACAAAACTTGTGGTGTTTCATCTTCCAAGGTTAGGGTTTTGGATGTTTAGGGTTTTCTTTATGTTAAAAAGGCCTTGAGAGCCTCATTGTAATAATATTCTTGTGAATGCACGTAGTTGTCACATCTCTTCTTAAAGATAAGCTACCACCATTCTAGCGAGTTCATTTCACTATGTATTTTATTTTACAGTGTCTACATATTTCAGTCTTTAATAGAAATTGAGTATTATTGTATTTATGTGTTTCATTTTGTTCCCTTATAAATATGGATCAGTGGTATCAGAGCGATCTGCTCTTTATTTTTTTCTTTGTGCCTGTCCCCAACGAGGTCAAGGTATCATGTATTGGGACTTAAACTGGTCAAACCTTTGGAAGATAGTAATCGTCGACCCTAACAGCCACCCATGGCAGAGGAACATAGAGACAAGGAAGCATGAGATCCTATTAAGTTGTTTCTCATGGAAGTCCTCGTAAAACAGAGGAACGAGATGATAGATCATTTTTCCCAAATCCTTCGCCAGTTGCCGACAACAATAGAGGCATCTTCGTCAAGCCTCCACTTTGGAGGTGTCGTCCCCTTCAAGGTACAAATCAATTTTGATATTCTCATATTTGAAGGTCAAATAGATGTGGATGCTTTGGAAATGTGGTTAAATCTACTAGAAAGTTATTTATCTATCCACAATTTCTCCAATAGAAAAAACATCACCTTTGTGCTCCTTAAGGCAGTCCCCCATGTTAAACATTGGTGGGAGACTCGTTGTGAGAAAAAATACACAAAGGAGTCTGAAATATTTGGGGCCAAGCCCACTTGGGACTCTTTTATGCATGCCATCAAGGAACAATATTACCTTGTTGGAAACTACAACAACCATTACATGATATGGACCACACTCTGTCATGACAAGGATAAAACAGTGTCAAAGTTCACAAATACCTTTCATACCTTGCACACCAAGATGAGTATCAGAGACTTTGAGTGGCATCTGGTTCTAAAATTCTATGGGGACCCTACACAAGTACATCCAAACATAAATGGAGTTTCTTCACAGCTCGTCGTTGGGAGCCGCTTATCGATATGTTATCAAAATTGAGCAAAAATTTAAGCAGATGAATAAGCAAGAATTTAGATTTGTGAATGCATCACAACAAAAGTCAAGAAAATGAAGCCCCAACACACAAAAAAAGTGACAAAGTAAGGATGGAAAACCGCAGGACAACCAGTATAAGGCGCAAACAAAGAAGAGTAATGGGAAGATGAAGAAAGAATCTGGGAAGTGTGAATTCCATAAAATCCCCTAACACAACACCAATGAATGTTGCTCAAAGAAGTGATTGGTGGTTGAGTTGAAAGCATTGGAGTCAGATCTAGGCTTTGACTCGGACTCGGAGCCAGACAAGGCGAAGCAGATCATTGATGTAGAACCCAATGCCACAATCACCACCACCAAGATCCATCCAAACGAACCAGAAGAGTCAGAGGAAGATGAAAACATTTTTCACTCACAAATGTGGTGAAGGGTGCTCCACTACATTTCATTGTTGATAACAAAAGCCAAAAGAAACTCATCTCAATATAGGTCATGGAATGGCAAGAGTTGTCGACAACATCATGTGGCTTAGCCAATGACAAGATCTATGCATCAATCAACAGTGCCATCTACTCTATGGCATCAATCCCTTCAAGGATGAGGTATTGTGTGATGTTTCCCCACTTGAATTTTGTGATGTTCTTTTAGACTAGCCATATATGTGGAAACATCATGTTGTATATGAGTCTAAACCTTGTAGTGTCATTGTTACTATAGGCAGACAATTTTACAGGATCCTAGAGGTAGCTCCAAGTACTGCAATTTCTTTAGTCTCATCTAAGTAGTGCAGGAAGGTCATCTCCCACACTGGGAAATTTTTCCTCCTCATGATTCACTCTCAAAGTGAATGGAATGTTGTGACCACATTCATGGCCTTTGCAAAAGGATCCTCTATGCAACAAAAGCAAGTGGACAAAGTTGTGGATGAATATCAAGACATATTCACCTCACCTACTAGGGTGCCTCTACACTGTAAGGTCAAGAATTCAATTGAGATATCCCCTGAAACACCTTTTTCCTAACCGGCCAGTGTATCTGCGCTCTCTCCTGGAAAGTGAATAAATCAAGCGCTAGATCCAAGAGCTGACCCAAAAGGGACACATTCGACCATGCTCCTCACCCTGCAAAAGCCTAATCGTGCTCCTACAGAAGAAAACAAGACCTAGAAACTTTGTATTAATTATTGATCTATGAACAAAATCACAATCAAGAACAGTACCCAATTCCTTGAATTGATGATCTTCTCGACCAGCTCAATGGGGCCAAGTACTTTAGTAAGATTGATCTGAAATCCAACGACCACCAAGTCCCCATAGAACACATTGATGTATGGAAGACCGCTTTTAACTCTAAAGAAGGTATTTTCAAGTTGTTGATCATGCCCTTTGGCTTGAGGAATGCCCCAACCACCTTCACAAGGTTGATGGACAACATCTTGTGGCCCTGCACCAATTTCTTTTTGGTTGTATATCTAGATGACATCCTCATTTTTAGCAAGAGTTGGGCAGAACACTTGCATCACATTCAACAGGTCCTCCACACTCTACGGAAACACAAGTTATATGTTAACTTAGAGAAATGTTCATTTCGCAGAACAAGGTCCAATACCTCAAAGACATTGTAGATGAACATGGTGTGCATGTCGATTCAACCAAGAGCCAATTCATTCGTCACTGACCAGACCTGACAACACTAACCAAGCGACAGAGCTTCTTAGGGCTTGCCAACTTCTATCATAAATTCATATTGGGGTTCTCTCATATCGCATGGGATCTCAACCAAGTGACCAAGGGTGGTTGCAAATCCAAATTTGTGTGGGGCAGATCACATGAAAAATCTTTTAATGATCTGAAACATCGCTTATGCTCAGCCCCGGTGCTCGCCTTACCCAATCTGCAACAACCATTTGAGATTGAGACCAATCTTTTGATTATGTTATTGGTGTCGTTCTCACTCGACACGGTCATCCAGTGGCCTATCATAATGAGACACTCTCAGATGTCATCCGTGAGTACCCCACCTATGAAAAAAAAATGTATGTCATCATACAATCATGTCGCCAATGGAAGCATCACATTCTAGAGAAGGAGACAGTCATCCATACGAATCATGGACCTTTTTAGTTCATGCAGACACAAGGAAAATTGCAAAATGATCGTCATCAAAAGTGGTCCACATACTTGCAACAGTTTCCCCTCAACAATAAGTATAAGAAAGAGAGCACCAATCGTGTTGCTAACTGCCTCAGTTGATCTCCAGTTGCAGCACTAACCACGGTGTTTGACTCTTGCAGGTATAAGACCTCCAAGTGGTCCCAACTCTATGTCAATGATCCTGACTGCACTACGACCTACCAAATGTTAGGAATGGGCATGGTCATTTCCGACTTACATCTTTAGGATGCACTGCTATGTCATCCAGGTCATCTTTGTGTTCCTTCAAGTGAGCGTGTGAAGCTAATTTGGGAATCCCACTGAAGTCGGGTGGCAGGACACTTTGGTCTAGAGAAGACAATGGAAATACTATAGAATTATTTCTATTGGTCGAAGCTTCAACAAGATGTTAGTAAGTATATCAGATCCTGCACTGCCTTCCATTGTCAAGAAAACCATTAGAAAAAGGGTTGTACACCCCTCTGCCTACTCCCAACGGCATTGGGAATCCATCTCAATGGATTACATGTCAATTCTCCCCTCCTCCAAGCATGGAAATGATTTTGTATTCGTGATTGTTGATCGCTTCTCTAAGATGGCCATTTTGACTGCTTGCAAGAAGAGTACCACAGCAAAGGCCACCACCAAGCTCTTCTTCGAGCATGTATGGGTACACTTCATACTACCACAGACCATCATATTCTTGATCACATTCTAGTTGAGCCTCTAGTTGTTGTTGGAAACCAAACTCACCAAATCCACTACCTTCCACCTTCAAACTGATGAACAAATAGAGGTCATCAATAGGATGATCGTACATCTCTTGTGCATGTACAACTCCAAGCATCCACACACATGGTATGGGATCCTTTCTTATGTCCAACACAGATACAACAGAGCATTCCATAGCTCGATCGGCCACAACCCTTTTCAGGTAGGCCTAGGATTTCGACCATTAGGCCCCATTGATGTAGCAATGCCCCTTGAATCCACATAGGTAGAATCACCCCATACTCTATTTGAGGCTGACAAGGCCATCAAATTCATTGAACAGATTCATCACATCAGCCAATAGGTCCATGATATTTTGCAGAAAGTCAATGTTAAGTACAAGCAACACTATGATCATCATCGGGTTCCCCACAAGTTCCAGGTAGGCGACAAGGTTTGGTTGCATTTGTAGAAAGAGCGCCTTACAGGACCCCACCAAAAGTTGCAACAAATTTTCTATAGACCTTACACAATCACCAAGGATGTGGGCAAAAATTCTTTTGAGTATTCCCCCCTTCCTTGGATTACACCCAATTTTCAATGTGGACCTCCTTCGGGCACATTTTCACCACTACTAGACACATCAGAGGTGGCAGGGCAGCTAACACCTACAGAGTTCAACCTTGACTACATGGAACAGGAAACCATTGATTAGATCATGGACACACATGTTAAGGACACCCGACAATAGAAGATCCAACTCTATCGGGTTTTCAAAGCAGGGCAATTATTACACAAAGCAAGTGGCTCACCAAGCATCAGGTTCAACGGAAATTTTCTCATTTGATAGGGTCACTCAATGTAATGGAGACTATTCTTTCCTAAGAGGGGAGGAATGATCCAGGTGGACATCGATGGTAGCCCACATATTCCACTGGATTAACATACAGTTTCCATTTTGGCAGTTTTTATACAATTTTTTGGGTCCCAAACTTTCGAGGTCATTTTGAGGCCCTAAAAGACATTTTTTGATGTGGCAGCATCGAATAAATTATGGAGGCATGTATTGGGTTGTTCAAAATGTGTACTCGGCTAGAACTTTCCGACGAGGTATCGAACGTCCCAAATGGAGGTTGTATGCAAAATTTATTCCCTATGGAAGTTGACGTATCGACTACCTATATCAGGGCCCACAAACCTTTTGTTATTTCATCTTCTAAGGTTAGAGTTTTGGATGTTTAGGGTTTTCTCATTTATGTTTTATGGTAAAAGGGTATTTGGAGTCTCATTGTAATCATCTTCTTGTGAAATTGCATAGTCATCACATATATTCTCAGAGATAAGCTACCACCAGTCTATTGAGTTCATTTCACTCTATATTTTCTTTTACATTGTGCATATTTTAGTCTTTAATAGAAATCAAGTATTACTGTATCTTTGTGTTTATGTATTATTTATGTATTTCATTGTTTTCCCTCGTAAATTTGGATCAAGACAGGATGGTTCGTATCTCAATCAAGGATGGGGGTGCTCATAAAAGGAAGGCCCAAGTGATGTCTGGATGGGCCTCGACCTCGAGGGATTTGCTTCTTTCCTCCAAAGCAATAGGCAAAGCCTAGGATGCTGAGAAATTCCTCAAGGAGAAAGTCTCAACACTTGCTAAACAAGAAGTTGAGGAGGTGGAGAAGGTTGTCAAGACCAAACTACAGGACCTCTATGAAGCACGGATCGTGTAGGAAATTTGGGGATGGGTAAAAGACCTAGTTTATTCACAAACTTGAAACACAGAGTTTTTTAAGCTTGTAGGGACCTATTGGTTGGTCAAAACTCTAGTTTCCAAAGCCTTGGAGAATAAAATGGAGGAGCCATAGACATCCTTCATACAAGCAAGATTTTTTAAGGAAAGTTTGAGGCTATATGCAATGTGTTTTTCGGAATTGGAATATCAATTTCACAGGTTGAAAATGAAGCAGAGATACTTCTAAGCAGCAGGAGATATCCTCTAATTCAAAGGGAAATCAAGCAAATCCCATTATCCTCGATGAAGATTCTCATTCATATAGTACTCAGGAAAAGGACATGGAGACCAATCCGCTGTTGGAGGCATTTGTGGAGAACAGGGCCCAAAATCCACATGCTTGGTATCTGGTTTTTTAATTTCTTTAATAGTATGGACAATTACAGGCAATTAGTTGTTATGTTGTTATGGACAAATATGATGAGGTTTTTAAGGTTGTTATGGAAAAATATGATGACTTTCTCCTAGTAGGGGCTCTAGCTTCCCTTGAGACGGACCCCTGCTGAAGATTGTTGTAAATTTTTCCTGTATATAATATAATGAAATAGAGATGGATTTAAAGTTAAAAAAAAACACTTATAAGAAAAAAAAATTAAAACATCACAATTTAATAAAAAAAAAAAATTAAGCATTAAAAAAATCACTTTAAAAATAAAAAACAAACAATTATATATACTAAAACACACAAAACCAAAACATTTGGGGTGGGGATGTGATTCTTGGGATCACACCCTCACCCCACATAGCCTCGTTTCCCCCTCATTCCACACCCGCCCCCCAACCACTCCCCTTACCCCACACTGCATCACTTGTTTGAGTGATTGCTTCCTTCGCCCACAACGCACTACTCGTTTGAGTGGAGATGATACCTAGAATGGCCCCTCCACCCCTACATGGCCTCATTTCTCCCCCATTCCATGCCCCCCCCACCACTTCCCTTCCCCTATGCACTATGGAGGAAGGGGAGCCACACATTGTGGGGGAAGGGAGCAACAAGGAGAAGGGGGGGCATGGAACAAGAGGGAAATGACATTGTGTGGATGGAGGGACTATTAGGATTAGCCCTATTGTAGTCAAGTTGTGATATTATTATGGAAAAAAAGAATAACATCTAGTTGAAAAGTCAAAGTAAATGGCTAAAACCCAAGCTAGTTTTAGAAGCTATCGTCCCATTTTGGACCACTTGGTTACTCTCAGGATGATAAAAAATAAATGTCAACATAATAAAATCAACCTTGTTTCTTTGTTGACTTTTTGAAAGCTTTTGATACAGTGCCCAAAAATAACCTTTGGAATAGATTAGAAGAGTTAAAGGTTCCTTTTGAGTGAGCAACTGTGATAAAGTTGTATGAGAAATTTATTGCTTAGTTCACAAACAATGAGAATTGATTACAAGAAACCAATTATAATATAGGGTTTAAACAATATTGTCCCTTGTCCCCTACTCTTTTTTTGCATTTACATTGACAAGTTACAGGCATGTTTGAAAAAATCAAGTTGTGCTAGCACTACATTAATTGGAATAGTCATCATACTTATTCTTTACACTGACCATATTGTTCTCATGAAAAGGTGTCTATTTAATCTTTGATAAGAAACTAATAATTCTCAAAGAATTTTATTCTAATACGAGCATGTCAGTGAACATTGACAAGCTAAAGGTGATGATAATCAAAACTAAAAATAACATTAATGCTAATTTTATGTATTACAACAACAACTTATAGCAAGTTAATTCATACAAATACCCTTGGGGTTGGCTTCATCACAAGTTGAACAAGGACTATAGTATTGATAAAATGATTAATGCAACACAAAAAGTCTATGTAGTTGGCCTTTAGAACCACTGCAAATCAACAAATTTCTAGTTGTGGAAAAAAAATAAAATCCTCTCTAAGACTTTAATCACTCATGTTATCTTATATGAATGTGAAATTTGGGGCTACAACATATCTAGAAAAACTTGAGAATCGAGCAAATCCAAAATTATGATATTTTTGAGCGGGGGACGCTGAAAATTATGATATTTTTTACAGACCTTGAAAGAATTTTTTAAAACTGTCCTTCATTAAGATTTAGAGATGGTTCTTTTACAGAACCAACCTTCTAAGGCAGGGAGACATCTTCTGAGTTATTCCCTTAAGGAACAGGGATAGTGTAAGAAGATAATGGATGATCGTGACAGGCTTCTCTCAGAAATCGAAATCAGTTAACTTCTTTCAAACAACAGTATTTGCTCAACATGGCTGTAAATTTCAAAAGTATATTACAATTGATGTTTAAACAAATTTTCAGCAGTCATTTCAGAGAAAGAATTTTATGTTTTCTTTGTCTGACCAATTCATGATGCAGGCATGTGTGTTTCAAAAGAAAGACTGATAATCATAAAAGGAAACAAAACACACCAACGAAGAAAGATTTGAAATAAAAGAAATCCAAAAAACAAAAGAAAATATGTATAGAACGTGCATCTGAAAACCTCATGCAACAAATCCCTTGGGAAACTAAAAGAAAGTAAAAAAAAAAAAAAAATCCTATTTGATGGAAAAGTGGTCTTACTCGTGGTACCTTGGGTCAGGGCTGATTTAGATTTATTTATCTCTTTACTTTCCATTTAATATTTTCATGACGATACTATGTTTTTTGAAAATAAATATTCAACTAAAAGCAAAGAGAAAAAGATCAAGGGGACTTCCCTGACAACAGTCGTATTATGGTTCTAGCGTCATTTGTTGACGGGCGAAATTGACCACTCGTCAACTGGAGGGGTGGATCCGGTCCGGGGTTGTCTAAATAACCCAAGCCATTTGAAATGATCCACTCCGATGGGTTTAGCGGCTCCGTTGGCCGATCTAAGTCCTAGGAAAATGAAAGAAAAACTAAGCTAAAGAAACTAATCTAAGTGAAAAAGAAACTACAGCAAACTATATACAAATCTGAAATATATATATACAGCTTACTAACTAATATTATCCAACAATAATTCTATGAAATTAAAAGTTCAGCTATCAACAGAATTAGATCTCAATTATATATGTACAGTACTTACAGAATACAAATTTTGATCTAAATTTGCAAAAATCAATGGTATAATGTCTTATGACAGCGATATTATTTTTGATTTTTTTTTAATTTTAATGAGAAAGGAACAAAATGAAAACTATCTCAGCATAACAATAACATAACAATCCTAATTGTAAATCTGAACTATAGAGATGAACAGTGAGAGGCGTTCAGATTTATATATTAACTGAAATACTTAAATAGCACTAACAGACTAACCTGTAGTAACGCTTTCCAATTTGTCTCGTGCACAGTATCTGATTTAGCTGTTCGATGGGGGAAACCCGCACTCGATTTTCCACAAGCTTCTCGTAAACGGGAAGCAACAACTCTCTTTGAATACGAATGACAGAACAAACAAGACATAAACAACAACAATCTTATAATTTACAGATCATCACATTTAGATAAATCCCTGTGCGAAGATCTGTACAAAACAGTTCATTTAACGAAGAAGATAAACCTTTACTCATCAAATTGAAACAGAGTAATTATTGTACTAAAAACAAGATACATAAGATATGGACAGAATTTAAATCACAACGCATTAACTTGTAACAAGTCTTGATATCTAAAGTAGTCAATGACTTGATCACAAATTAAAATGCACAAAACTTGAACAAAAGTATGATAAATTGAAAGTTAAAGCTGTTACAAAATATCCAATTCCATTCGAGTATGTATCATCATAAATCCAGTCTTTGTTCTCCCAACAGTGATGGGTTCTTTACAAAAATTAATGAGTATATAAAGGCCACAGGGTAAAACATCCCTGTGGGAATTATCAAAAATTGTTTACCAAAAATCTGGGAACAATCTCCCAAATCTCTAATTCTAATTAAAACTAACAACCTAAAACGATACTATATAAAAAAACATGTTCCAAACTGCCACAGCATGTCCAATTTCCCATTGCAATTCGTATGTACATGTAGTGGACAATAATAAACAAGTTTAGATAATGTTTCATTTGTAAAATTAACAAAAAAATCTAAATTTTATGACCAGCTATAGAATCTGACGATTCTGTAGCTGGGCATATTTACAAACAGAATCGTTTTAAATCAATCCAAATGATAACATAAATACATTCAACCTATTAAACAAACCTTTAATTACTAATTCAAAACAAAGCAAATCATTCATGCCAGAAGTAATCAAATCTTTATGCCAATTTGAAACAGATAGAAATCGTGTTTAATTAACCGAATGGTAACAGGGATATATACAATATGTCAAACAACTTTTTATTACCAATTCGGAGCAGACATAATCGGTTTGACAATTCGAAACCAACGAAATCATTTTTTCGAATCAATTTCAATCGAAACAGACTATAATCGATTAAACAAATCTTTCGTATTCATTCAACACAAACACAATAGTTTATGTCGACTCAGAACTTAACAAAATCGTCGTTGAATCAAAACAAAACTAACAGAATCATTTTTTAATTCAAAACTAACAGAACTATATCAAACCAATCTTCAACGCATATACAAATGACTATGCTAATTCAAGGCATGCAGCATTGTTTCTGAATCAAACCAAACAGAAATGGATCGAACTAACTCAGGGCCGACACAATCATTATACTAATTCAAAAGAAATAAAATCGTATTAATCGAAGCATAGTTGTATTCGATTTTAGCAAACAAATCTTTTGTACATGATTCAAAACGAAATCATTTTTGGTAATTCGGAAATAACAGAATCGTTTTGAATCTAAACAAATAAATAGAACTAATCTGGAGCAAACACAATCGGCTAAACAAATCAAAAAATCGATGTTGAAATACATACCTGGGCTGTAGAAAAACGTTTCGGTCAGGATAACTTTGAATTGACAAAGGTCGTAGCTGCCTCAACATTTCTGAAGACAATTGAACCCGTGGTCTTTTGCTTCTTCTCGTTGGCTTGTAGCCTGTCATTTTCCTTTGACAACACAGTAACTCGTTCCTCCAATGATTTAATTTTAGATTGCAGTAGAGGAACATCCATGTAGTAACGTTCAACCCAAGAACTGCATTGAGTACACGGTGGTTGATCGGGCCTTGGCATTACAGGCGAGGGTTATTTCAAGTTACCAGGGGTTCCACTATGAAACTTAATTCTCGGGAAGTTAGGTTCATTCTTGAGGCACGGAGGTAGGTTGGAAACATAGTCATAGGGTTCCACAGAACAGAGGCCATGAGAGTAAGGGTATTCCTCAGTCAATAAACATTCAATCTTAGAGTCTGAATCCTCGCTCAAAATGATAGGCTTCGGGTTAGAGTTTTATTTGGGCTTGTTCCTAGCACATCTAGATATCCATCATGCATTCTTCTTTCCCTTACTATTGACACCAGTATCACCTTTGCCTTTCTTCCTTACAGGGCTCTTAACGGTCTTAGTATCGTTTTTAGCACACGGGTCGGTCATGGTATCGGGTAGGTCAATGTTGGGGCAGTTTGAGGGTTTGATAGGGGTTAGAAGGGTAGGAGGTGGCATGGCAGGCCCAACCAGGGTTTCAGTGACCACACCCTTGTCCACTTGAGCACACTCGTGGGTGGCAAAGCCATTCTTTGATAGGAAGGTTTGTCAACTATCACCACTAAGCTTCAAATGATGGACAATAAGGATTTTGATTAAGCAGTGATGGAAAAGGCTGTTATCATCCTTCTCACGCTTAAATCATTTGGACATTTTATATAGGTTGCGTAGGAGGTAGTGAGGCATATTCAGAGGGTAGTCTATAAAATTCATAAGCAACCTGAGATGATAAATAAATACCAAACCATAACGACCTTCGCAAGTCACAAATTGCTTAACAATGGTTAATAGATCATGCCACCTGGTCTTAAGGGCAGTGACAGGCATACCTATATCACAACTAACAATCTTCCTCGATGTGAATAGGAGCGGCCATGGCACCTCGTCCACTTTTGAATTCTTAAACCACCTCTTCCCTTTAGCTGGTAAGCCTATAGTTGAGCTGAGGAATTCCTCATTTAGCTCGAGTTGGATATCTCCGACCTTAGCCCTGCATCCGTCGAACGTGAGGGAAAACTGTTGGGCTATCGCGAGGTTGAAACCCTCAAATGTTTGGATAAAAATCAACCAGCCACTATTCTCCAAATCCTCATGAGCATTGTCAAATAGCAGGAGCGTTTGGATGCCATTAGGTTCTATGCACACCACAGGTGCCATAGGAGAGAGCACGCAGTGAGTAGGGTAAACGGATAGGGGTTTGGACAGGGTATACGCAGGACCGCAAGCTCAGATATTTCCCCAAAACCAACAATGGTAACCCAAGATACAAGGCAGGCATTAATGCCTAAGTGTGCGAGGGTGGTGGAACGAAACAGACCCATGCAAAACATTCATATACAAAAGTACAATTGACGGCGCTATGGTGATTCAAATCACTATTGGTGTGTGTTAAAAGCAATGCAAACGACATGCCAATCAAACAACTATTGAAAACCATGATAAATCGACTCGAATATTTGCACAAACAATAGTGTTTGTATGATTTAAAACAGAAACAATCATTTTGAATATAGCACCAAGGATAGAATTTATGCATCGTATGAAACCATTGCACCAAGGGTTTAATCATAATGTTAATGCGTTCTCAAGGAATTTGATCAAAGAAAATAGAACATCACACCACCATTGTATCAAGGACTTGATCACAATCACCATTGCAACACAAACTTATAAAATTAACAAAAATGCAAAGTGAGTAAAGATTTGGTGTCTTGCCAACTGTGTGACCATTATTGAATTAGAAGTGAAATTAACACATAGACAAGCGTAACCATAATAATCCAGTGACGATTTTAATTCCATCGACATGACTTCGAACTCAAAGTTTTCACACTTGCAGTCATGAAAACGAAAACAAAAGACAGGTGTGCGAATGCGCAAAATGATCATGTCATTTTATTCAAAAGATTGCGATGAGAATCAAGAGTTCCAAAACACTTGTGTAGGCAACTTATAAAGATAGGATAAAAATGCGAAATGGCTTCCAACAATGGCAACACACTGGTAGAAGCAGTTATCTCTATCAAAAAAACAAATTCAGATCATGATAATGAGAATAATTCTAACTCAAAAACAACCAGAAAATTGTTTAAACATCATTATTAATCAAATATTCCAGCAGTGCTTAAAGGATGAAAATTGATAACAGTCTTAAGACAAGCAAGCCACGATATTAAAAATAAAATCTTCAATACTGTTGACAGAGCCACTGCTGCCAGCAAGCGTCCATAACCTCGACAGGGTTTCCATTTAACCCACTCTAATATTCGTATCCTGCCAAGAAGTTCCAGATCAGAATAAAGGAGATTTTAAGGTCAAGTTATCTCATATTTGAAAATTTTCGTATACCTGACATTGCTTCGCTGCCAGCGGGCCTGTTCAGTACCCGGCGAAGTTGTCTTGGCGTCATGCATGCATTTACCCGCTGTCAGCAGACCTGTTCAGCATCCTGGCGGGTTTACAAGCACTTCCCACAGCTCTTTTATGATTTATTTGGTTTTTTAAAGATATATAATTGAGCGGGGTGACGCTAAAAATTATGATATTTTTGACATATTTTTTAAAGACTTTGAAAGAATTTTTTTAAAATGTCCTTCATTAAGATTTAGAGATGGTTCTTTTACAGAACCAACCTTCTAAGGAAGGGAGACATCTTCTGAGTTATTCCCTTAAGGAACAAGGACAGCGTAAGAAGATAATGGATGATCGTGACAGGCTTCTCTCAGAGATCGAAATCAGTTAACTTCTTTCAAACAACAGTCTTTGCTCAACATCGCTGTAAATTTCAAAAGTATATTACAATTGATGTGTAGACAAATTTTTAGCAGTCATTTCAGAGAAAGAATTTTCTATTTTCTTTGTCTGACCAGTTCATGATGCAGCCATGTGTGTTTCAAAAGAAAGATTGATAAGCATAAAAGGAAACAAAACACACCAGCGAAGAAAGATTTGAAAGCAAAGAAATCCAAAAAACAAAAGAAAATATGTACAGAACGTGCATCTGAAAACCTCATGCAACAAATCTCTTGGGAAACTAAAAGAAAGTAAAAAAAAAAAAATCCTATTTGATGGGAAAGTAGTCTTACTCGTGGTACCTTGGGTCAGGGTTGATTTAGATTTATTTATCTCTTTACTTTCCATTTAAGATTTTCATGACGATACTGTGTTTTTTGAAAATAAATATTCAACTACAAGCAAAGAGAAAAAGATCAAGGGGACTTCCCTGACAACAGCCATATTATGGTTCTAGTACCATTTGTTGACAGGCGAAATTGACCGCTCGTCAACTGGAGGGGTGGATCCGGTTCGGGCTTGTCTAAATAACCCAAGACGTTTGGAATGATCCACTCCGACGGGTTTAACAGATCCATTGGCGGATCTAAATCCTAGGAAAGCGAAAGAAAAACTAAGCTAAAGAAACTAATCTAAGTGAAAAAACAACTACAACAAACTATATACAAATCTAAAATATATATATACAGCTTACTAACTAATATTATCCAACAATAATTCTATGAAATTAAAAGTTCAACTATCAATAGAATTAGATCTCAATTATATATGTACAGTACTTACAGAATACAAATTTTGATCTAAATTTGCAAAAATCAATGGTATAATGTCTTATGACAGCAATATTATTTTTGATTTTTTTTAATTTTTATGAGAAAGGAACAAAATGAAAACTATTTAAGCATAACAATAACATAACAATCCTAATTGTAAATCTGAACTATAGAGATGAACAGTGAGAGGCGTTCAGATTTATATATTAACTGAAATACTCAAATAGCATTAACAGACTAACCTATAGTAACGCTTTTCAATTTGTCCTGTGCATAGTATCTGATTTAGCTGTTCGATGGGGGAAACCCACACTCGATTTTCCACAAGCTTCTCGTAAACGGGGAGCAGCAACTCTCTTTGAATATGAATGACAGAACAAACAAGACATAAACAACAACAATCTTATAATTTACAAATCATCACATTTAGATAAATCCTTGTGCGAAGATCTGTACAAAATAGTTCATTTAACGAAGAAGATGAACCTTTACTCATCAAATTGAAACAGAATAATTGTTGTATTAAAAACGAGATACATAAGATATGGACAGGATTTAAATCACAACGCATTAACTTGTAACAAGTCTTGATATCTAAAGTAGTCAATGACTTGATCACAAATTAAAATGCACAAAACTTGAACAAAAGTATGATAAATTGAAAGCTAACGTTGTTACAAAAGATCCACTTCCATTTGAGTATGTATCATCATAAATCCATAGTTTTTGTTCTCCCAACAGTAATGGGTTCTTTACAAAAATTAATGGGTATATAAAGGCCACAGGGTAAAACATCCCTGTGGGAATTATCAAAAACTGTTTACCAAAAATCTGGGAACAATCTCCCAAATCTCTAATTGTAATTAAAACGAACAACCTAAAACAAAACTATAAAACAAAACATGTTCCAAACTGCCACAGCATGTCCAATTTCCCATTGCAATTCGTATGTACATGTAGTGGACAATAATAAACAAGTTTAGATAATGTTTCATTTGTAAAATTAACAAAAAATCTAAATTTTATGACCAGCTACAGAATCTGACGATTCTGTAGCTGGGCATATTTACAAACAGAATCGTTTTAAATCAATCCAAATGATAACATAAATACATTCAACCTATTAAACAAACATTTAATTACTAATTCAAAACAAAGCAAATCGTTCATGCCAGAAGTAACCAAATCTTTATGCCAATTTGAAACAGACAGAAATCGTGTTTAATTAACCGAATGGTAACAGGGATATATGCAATATGTCAAACAACTTTTTATTACCAATTCGGAGCAGACATAACCGGTTTGACAATTCGAAACCAACGAAATCATTTTTTTGAATCAATTTCAATCAAAACAGACTATAATCGATTAAACAAATCTTTCGTATTCATTCAACACAAACACAATAGTTTATGTCGACTCAGAACTTAACAAAATCGTCGTTGAATCAAAACAAAACTAACAGAATCATTTTTTAATTCAAAACTAACAGAACTATATCAAACCAATCTTCAACGCATATACAAACGACTATGCTAATTCAAGGCATGCAGCATTGTTTCTGAATCAAACCAAACAGAAATGAATTGAACTAACTCAGGGCCGACACAATCGTTATACTAATTCAAAAGCAATAAAATCGTATTAATCGAAGCATAGTTGTATTCGATTTTAGCAAACAAATCTTTTGTACATGATTCAAAACAAAATCATTTTTGGTAATTCGAAAATAACAGAATCGTTTTGAATCTAAACAAACAAACAGAACTAATCTGGAGCAAACACAATCAGCTAACCAAATCAAAAAATCGATGTTGAAATACATACCTGGGCTGTAGAAAAACGATTCGGTCAGGATAACTTTGAATTGACAAAATCCATAGCTGCCTCAACATTTCTGAAGACAATTAAACCCATAGTCTTTTGCTTCTTCTCGTTGGCTTGTAGCCTGTCATTTTCCTTTGATAACACAGTAACTCGTTCCTCCAATGATTTAATTTTAGATTGCAGCGGAGGAACATCTGTGTAGTAACGTTCAAGCCAAGAATTGCATTGAGTACACGGTGGTTGATCGAGCCTTGGCATTACAGACGAAGGTTCTTTCGAGTTACCAGGGGTTCCACTGTGAAGCTTATTTCCCGGGAAGTTAGGGTCATTCTTGAGGCACGGAGGTAGGTTGGAAACATAGTCATAGGGTTCCACAGAAAAGAGGCCATGAGAGTAAGGGTATTCCTCAGTCAAGAAACGTTCAATCTCAGAGTCTGAATACTCGCTCAAAACGATAGGCTTCGGGTCAGAGTTTTGTTTGGGCTTGTTCCTAGCACATCTGGATATCCATCGTGCATTCTTCTTTCCCTTACTATTGACACCAGTATCACCTTTGCCTTTCTTCCTTACAGGGCTCTTGACGTTCTTAGTATCGTCTTTAGCACACGGGTCGGCCATGGTATCGGGTAGGTCAATGTTGGGGCAGTTCGAAGGTTTGACAAGGGGTAGAAAGGTAGGAGGTGGCACGGCAGGCCCAACTAGGGTTTCAGTGACCACACCCTTGTCCACTTGAGCACACTCGGGGGTGGCAAAGCCATTCCTTGATAGGAAGGCTTGCCAACTGTCGCCACTAAGCTTCAAATGATGGACAATAAGGATTTTGATCAAGCAGTGATGGAAAAGGCTGCTATCAGCCTTCTCACGCTTAAATCGTTTGGACATTTTATATAGGTTGCGTAGGAGGTAGTGAAGCATATTCAGAGGGTAGTCTATAAAATTCATAAGCAACCTGAGATGATAAAGAAATACCAAACCATAACGACCTTCACAATTCACAAATTGCTTAACAATGGCTAATAGATCATGCCACCTTGTCTTAAGGGCAATGACAGGCATACCTCTATCACAACTAACAATCTTCCTCGATGTGAATAGGAGTGTCCATGGCACCTCGTCCACTTTTGAATTCTTAAACCACCTCTGCCCTTTAGTTGGTAAGCTCATAGCTGAGCTGAGGAATTCCTCATTTAGCTCGAGTTGGATATCTCTGAACTTAGCCCTGCATCCGTCGAACGTGAGGGAAAACTGTTGGGCTACCGCGAGGTTGAAACCCTCAAATGTTTGGATAAAAATCAACCAATCACTATTCTCCAAATCCTCACAAACATTGTCAAATAGCAGGAGCGTTTGGATTCCATTAGGTTCTATGCGCACCACAGGTGCCATAGGAGAGAGCACGCAGTGAGTAGGGTAAACGGACAGGGGTTTGGACAGGGTATACGCAGTACCGCAAGCTCAGATATTTCCCCAAAACCAACAGAGGTAACTCGAGATACAAGGCAGGGATTAATGCCTAAGTGTGCGAGGGTGGTGGAATGAAACAGACCCATGCAAAAAATTCATATCCAAAAGTACAATCGACGGCACTATGGTGATTCAAATCACTATTGGTGTGTGTTAAAAGCAATGCAAACGACATGCCAATCAAACAACTATTGAAAACCATGATAAATCGACTCGAATATTTGCACAAACAATAGTGTTTGTATGATTTAAAATAGAAACAATCATTTTGAATATAGCAGCAAGGATAGAATTTATGCGTCATATGAAACCATTGCACCAAGAGTTTAATCATAATGTTAATGCGTTCTCAAGGAATTTGATCAAAGACAATAGAACATCACACCACCATTGTATCAAGGACTCGATCACAATCACCATTGCAACACAAACTTATAAAATTAACAAAAATGCAAAGTGAGTAAAGATTTGGTGTCTTGCCAACTGTGTGACCATTATTGAATTAGAAGTGAAATGAACACATAGACAAGAGTAACCATAATAATCCAGTGACGATTTTAATGCCATCGACATGACTTCGAACTCAAAGTTTTCACGCTTGCAGTCGTGAAAACGARAACAAAAGGCAGGTGTGCRAATGCGCAARATRATMRTGTYRTTTTATTCAAAAGATTGCGATGAGAATCAAGGGTTCCAAAACACTTGTGTAGGCAGCTTATAAAGATAGGATAAAAATGTGAAATGGCTGCCAACAAGTTGCCATCACGAGTTCATCTTCATCTAAGTTGTCTCCAATTCCCTATAACTATTCCTTGAATTGAGAAACCCTAGAGAAATAGTCTTGAATTGTTTCTCCGTTTTGCATCTTTGTATTCTTTAGTTGGGTTCTCAAGTTCATCTTYTGGTTGATGTTCTTTCMTCCATACATTCTGGTTAGGGCATCAAGCATWTCTTTTGGAGTATTCTTAGAAAACACTTGAGGGATCAAGTGATMTTTAATAGTCTACAATTATCATTTTAGCCTTAATCTTATCCTTCTTATACCTCTCTTTGGTTGCATCTTCTTCGGGTTCTGGTACATTTTCTTTTATGAATTTTGCAAAGTCAATCTCTTCAAGAATAAGTCTAATTCTGTACTTCCAGGCACATGAATTTTCCACACCTTCTAACTTGTCAACATCTTGACCTAGAGCTAAGAAAATGACCAGAAAATGAAAGTGCTCAAAAAATGAAATTGAGCTTACCAGGAGATGCACTAGGTTGAGGCGAGTTTGTTGGAGCTAACTGTTTTTTAAAAATCCAAGTTTTACCCCCTAAAAATGGACTTGTGCATTTCTAGACTGATGTTTCTGGTATTGGTTCCGATTCCCTGGTTTTTTGGTACCAATCAAAACTAGGGTTTGACTTTACGGAGAATCCAACCATTGAAAAAGTTCACTCAAGTTGTCAAAAGATGCGCTAGGGCAGGCCGCACTTTCCAAGGTGGTTTTTGGTCAAAAATTCTTCTTCAGTAAAAAACCCTAATTTTCTTGTACGACAACAGAAACATCTAGATACCCAATGAAAGATGCTCAATTCAGTCAAGCTTTGATACCATGTTAAGTTTTTACTATTGTTATTAGGTTATTTCCAAATTTCATGAGCATTCAATGCATTTCGAAAACAACAGTGTAAATGATCCAGGTGGATATCGGTGGCCACCCACTTATTCCACTGGCTCGAAAAACAGTTTTCCACCTTGGCAGTGTTTCGACAGTTTTTCAGGTTCCAAACTTTCGGGGTCGTTTTGAGGCCCTAAACGACTTTTTTTTGGATTTGGGGATTTGGGGCCCAAGTGACTATTGAAGGCCTTGTCCTAGGCCAGTTGAAAATTGTTCTTCTCACTTAGACCTTTCCAACGGGCTATCGTGCACCTAAATCGAAGATCGTATGCAAAAGTTACGACGTCGAGAAGTTGATGTATTAACTTACATAAACGGGGCCCACTTGACTTTTGGCGCTTCATCTCCTAAAGTTAAGTTTTTGGATGTCTAGGGTTTTTGACATCCCTGTTTATTGTAAAAGATCTTCAGAGCCTCATTGTAACCATCTTCTTGTGAATGAGCGCAGCCATCACATCTCTTCTCAGAGATAAGCCGCCACCATTCCAGCAAGCTTGTTTTCTGTTGCATTTTGCAGTTTCAACTTATTTCCTTATTGAATAGAAAAACAGTTTTATTGTATCTCTGTTATTTTGTGTTAATCATCTTTTAATAATCTATATTCATTTTGTTTTGTTCATAAAATACGGATCAATAAAGAGGATCACTGAAAGAAACACAATCACAAGGTACGCAATGTTTTATCTTGGGAAACCCTCATGGGGGAGAAAGCCCAACAAAACTTCCTCAATAATAGATTGTCAATACAATGCCAAGACAAAGATTAAAACACCAAAGACAAACCAGGTCCAAGCATGTGTTTCTCTTCTCCTTCATTAGACTTCTTCCTGCAACTGCAACTGCCTTCAAGATATGCACACTAGATGAGTGAGTGAATCTGTTCAAATGAGACACCAACCCCACATATAAATACAAGTGTGAGATGATGCTAGGGTTGTAACTCTTTACTTTGTAGAGTCGACTTCTCCTAGAAGTGGCTAAAACCACTTTATAATTACTAGGGGTCAACTTTAAAAATACCACCATACAAATACATGTTTGACCAATCCACAAAAGGGGATTTGATCGTATACAAGACCCGACTTGATCAATCTACAAAAGGGGATTTGATCTATACAATAATAACTCAAATATAATTAGAATATTCTTTGAAGTTCCAGTGTTTCAACACACTATCCTCAATATAAACTTGGTTTCCTCTACTTGAGTAATTGAATAAACAATCCATGGATATCACTTATTTCTTCCCTGCACATTAAACAAGAGAGCACAATGGGCACCATCCTCGATATAAGCTTGGTTTCCTCTACTTGAGTAATTGGGTAAACAATCCATGGATATGGCTTATTTCTTCCCTATGCATTAGTATTCCATTTTGAAAAGTCTTGCACCATCATATGATTGTTTTTTTCCAAAACCCTAATAAATTGCCAACCCAAAAAGGACATATCAAAATAATATGATTATAGTTTGTCGATAAAAATCATTTTGTTTCTCTAGGACTAAAATACCACCTATCAATGTGCTACCAAAATGGTGTTGTAAACGCCATCTAGGGACAAAAACCCCCAGTCATGGGCCCATTCTTAGTAGGTACATCCAATATTTAAACAGTGGGCATAACTCTTAATGGAATCACTTGCATTCTTTGTACACAAGGACAATATGATCATGGCCCAAGATCAAATGAAGCAACAAAGATATCAACATCGCTCAAAGCACCACATTGAAGTAGGGGATCTGGGGTTTCTTTGTCTTAAGCCATATAAGCATATACTTCAGAGAATGACCACCAAAAGCTAACACCCAAGTTCTATGGGCCCTATCAATTACTCAAACAAATTAAAAAACTCACCTACAATATGATTTTCCTTGCCCACTTCAGGATCCACCCATTATTTCAAGGGTCCTATTTGAAGAAAGTGGTAAGAAAAAATTATCGAATTCAAACCAACCTCCACGAACTTGATGAAGATGGTTCCATTTGGTTGCAACCTAAGGCAATACTAGACAAACAAGAGTGTCATCTATGCCAACATGTTATCTAAGTCTTGATACACTGGAAGGATATGTGGCCCAAAGATGCCATCTAGGAACCAACCACGATTTCACAATAGTTTCCACATCTCTAAGTTTAAGGACAACGTTGCTTTTGAGGGAGTGGCATGTTAAGGTCCTACCCTAAGCTCTCTAGTCATGAGAAATTAGGACATTGGAAGTTAGTTAATTAATATATGATGTGACCATCCTCCTTAAATAAGGGCCACTAAGTAGTTGGTGTGTTGTTAATTAATATAAATGACCATCCATGTTAAATAAGGCCCATTAGGTAGTTGGAACTCAATAATGAATGTGACCTATTCATTAATGTAAGGCTACTAGTGGTTAGGATTTGGGGTAGATAGAAACTATTTATAGATGTAGAAAAGTATGTAATCATTTGCCAAAGATTATCATCATATTGGTGCATTGTGCATTTGTATTTGTAGGTTACCCCTTTAAAAATGAATACATTACAAATTGTTGTGATAAAAATCACTTCATCACCCTTCAATGCAGCTCTCTAACTCTCCCTTGGATTTAGAATTCCTTAATAGAGTAAGAATGTAATGCATTGATACCACCCAAACGCCTAAAGAAAACCATAGATATGAACATTTCCTTGGATATTCCAATTAACAAGTTCATCACAAATAGATCTAAAACTATTACTACTATTCAGTTAGTTTATACTCGATTGTGGAGGAATTTCTCTTATAGTTGGTGCTAGCCATGAAAATAAACACACCATTCATGAAGTGTGATTTGAACTATGTTGAGAATGAAATGAAAGATAAAAATTAACACAAAGGAAAACATACATATGCAATGAAAACTAATTTGTAAAACTAAAACAATGGTGAAAATGTGCAATGGCTAAAATAATGGTAGTTATTTCTACGAAAATATGTGTTTAATAAGCTCATTCACAAAAAAACTCATAACTAGTTGAGACTACAAATGGTATAATAATGCCAAAACACTAAGAAGAAAAAACACCAAGATGAAAGAACCCTATCCCTAATATGAAGTTAAGGCTAAGTGTGATCCTAAGCTAAACAAAATATGAAGTTAAAGCTAAGTGTGATCGTTACCTAGACAATATGAGTTGTTTAAAAACAAAGGGGAGGTAAAGTTAAAGCTAAGTGTGATCATACAATATGAGTTGTTAAAAAACAAAGGGGAAACCTCGTTGGAAGGTTAAACTTTGAAAATGGTGAGTTCAATTGAAATTTCTTTTGTTTTTTTCGCTGGCCATTGACAACAAGATTTTAACGTGGGACAGTGTGCAAAAGAAAGGGTGGGTGGGACTGGGCATATGCTATCTATGTAAATAATCCTCTGAAGATATCACCCATCTGTTCATTCGCTGCTCATTTACAAAGTCACTCTGGGCAAACTGTTTATACGTCCTTGATTTAAAGTGATCCTGGAATGGACAGAATCTTAATGAATGTATGGAATCGTGGCTATTGAACAAGGCTGTAACAAAAAAGCTCCTTGTATTGCTGAGCTGGTTCATTTGAAAGGAGCGCAATAAAGCACTCTTCGAAGAGAAGGCACCCTTGGCCTGGAATGTTGTCTACAGGACATTAGGTGCGCTTAATAACCTTCCTACAGATTTTAAGCCTCGGGCTTTAAGACCAAGTCCTATCATTTGGTTGAACAGATACACTTTGGCATTTTTCGATGGGGCATCTATTGCAAGGGGAACAAGTTGTGGGGGCAGGGGGATCCTTGAAATTTATAGATGCTCCAAATGTTAGATGGCTCTCACAGAGTTACGTAGTTACGGAGAAGTATCAAATACCAAAGCAGAGTTATAGGGAGCGTGGGCTACTCTTTCCATTGCAAAGCCCCTAGACATTCACCATATTCAAATTTTGGGGGACTCCAAAGTGATTGTTGATTGGCTTAATCAAAAAGGTAATCTCCAAGCCATCAATATTGAAGGGTGGAAGCACAGAATTTGGGAACTGGCAACATCTTTCCAAGGTATCAACTTCCAACACATCTTCAGGGAATCTAATGAGGCGACAGATAAATTATCAAAGCAAGCACTCACGACGCCTAGAGAAAGACCAACTTACTTCAATTAGGATGGAGAAACTGTGGGCCCATCTCAACATTTGAAAAAAATATGAAGTCTTTCTCTAATCTCCCTTTTTTGCATTTTGATCTGTATATTTTGGGGCAAGAGTTCAAACTTGTTTTGGTACTCTGATATCATTTTCCGATTTTACTGGTACTAGTTTGGAGCTTCATTGTACTTGAGTAATCAGTGTTCTTGTCTCTTTAGGAAAGTTGTGAACTAGATTTTTGATTGTGATGTGGGGCCATGTATTCCAAAAAGAACTAGTCTCTTTGATCTTACGAGTTGTCGATGTAAAAAAAATTATTAGGTGCGCTTAATAACCTTCCTACAGATTTTAAGCCTCGGGCTTTAAGACCGAGTCCTATCATCTGGTTGAACAGATACACTTTGGCAT
>JZKD02S0665570.1:100828-111248 GCA_000966675.3 Picea glauca | reverse complement strand
GAGGTCTGGGGAGCTTCGACACACTTGGACCTTCTAGCTGGCTTTTTTAAAGATTTGTTGCAGGAAAATCATTTGGTGGACATCTTACCGGATGTTTTGGTTCCCACGTGGAGGAATGGTAGAGTGGGGGTAGACAACATTTGTAAAAGGCTGGATCGTATTTATGCATCAGAGGATCTATTAAGTGAAGCTGGAAGATACAGATCCTGGGTGAAATATCCATATTTCTCATACTATGCAATTGTTCTTGTACACTTTGAAATACTACAGTATCCTGTGGCCTGCCCTTTTAAGCTAAATTCGTCCTGGTTGGTGGAGAAAGAGTTCTCTTCTATAGTGAAATAAGTATGGTCTGATCAAGTTTTTATGGTTGAAACATGCACACAACAAAGATTTGTGTGGAAATTGAAAGTGTTAAAACTCTAGATTAAATCCTGGGTAAAGCTACACAAACTAATAAGACTAGAATTCCTGGAGGAGGAGCTTCATGACTCTTATTCGACAAAATCAAGGGAGATGAGGGACCATTTAACAGACTGCCACATAAAGAGATTGAAGGAAGAGTGTAATATTCTGCTTCTTCGTGATGAAGAACTTTGGAGACATAAAGGAGTAGAGCTACTTGGTTGAAAAGTGGTGATCAAAATACAAGGTTTTTACATAGCTTTGCTAGTGCTAGAAGGAATAATAAGCATATTTGGGAAGTTCTAGACGAGGATGGGAAGAGTCACATGGGGCAAGAGGCGCTTAAAAAAAAGGCCACCGAACATTTTAAAGGCTTGTTTGAACTTGGTGAACAACCCTCCATAGTTGATCAAGTTTATACAATGAGTCTTTTTCCTCATTTTGTTAATGAGGAGGACTCATTTAATCTTGATAGACCTTGTACAAAATTGGAAATTAGTGAAGTTCTGAATCTCTTTGCAAAAAATAAAAGCCCAAAACCTGATGGCTGGACGGTTGAGTTCTTCTCTCATTTTTTAAACCTGGTAGGAGATGATATGTTGGAAGTAGTGGAGGACTCCAGGATGAGAGGTAAGGTGGTAAGCTCTCTAAACTCAACCTTTCTGGCTTTGATTCCTAAAGAAAATAAACCTTTGACCTTCGATGACTACAAACCCATAACACTGTGTAACTTATGTTATAAGTTCATAGAAAAGGTGAATTCTAATAGACTTAAATCAATTCTCTCGAGGTCTCTGTCGTGTGAATAACTAGGTTTCTTGAAAGGCAGACAAATATTGGATGCCATTGGGACGACGCAAGAATGTCTGCACAGTATAAAAATGAAAAAATTGAAGGATTTAATCTTAAAGATGGATTTAAATAAAGCTTATGACTGTGTCAACTGGGATTTTTTAAGATTGATTCTTATTCAAACAAGTTTTAGTCTCTCTTCTACAAACTGGATTATGGGTTGTGTAGTCAGCTCCTCTTTCGTCATTCTTATAAATGGAGAGACTTCCCCTTTTTTCCAGAGCGATAGAGGACTAAGGCAAGGTTGTTCGTTATTGCCTCTATTGTTCATTTTAGTTATGGAAAGTCTTAGTCTGTTGTTGAAGAAAGGTCAAAATGAGGGAAGTCTGACGGGGGTGAAGGTATCCAGGATTGTGAAAATTATCCACCTCTTCTTTGTTGACGATATTCTCACTATGACTAAGGATTCCTTATAGGAATGGAAGGAGATAAGCAATCTCTTAAAGCTCTTATGCAGTGCCTCGGGACTAAAAGTAAACATGAGCAAGTCTATATTTCATCACTCGATATTCCAAGGGGAGTTGTTGGAAAATTTTAAAGATGGTTATTCCTATAAATTTGTTGATCTAGATGAAGGTATCAGATATCTGGGATATTTTTTAAAAGCTGAGAAATACAAGTTCAAAGATTGGAGATGGCTTTTAGCAAAGTTTGAAAAAAGAATTGGCCATTGGTGTAACAGGTGGTTATCCCTCGGTGGATGTTATATCCTTGTCAAAGTTGTGTTGTAATCCCAATCATGTTACTGGATGGCTCTTGCGGTGATCCCAGCTTCTGTGCTCAATAAGATTAGACAATTGATTTTTAATTTACTTTGGTCGAGCTGTAGTACAAAACAACATCTCCACCCGTGTAGTTGGGAGTTGTTAGCCAGACCAAAGAATTTTGGTGGCTGGGGTATAAGGAATATTCGCCTTTTTAACAAAGCATTGGCAACAAACTCATTGTGGCATGTACTGACGAAGGATGGAATTTGGCACAAGGTTATCAAGGATAAATATCTTCCTTATTTACCGGTTCCTACTTGATTCAGAACAACTACTAATAGTCTTTCCTTAGTTTCACAGACTTGGGAAAATCTTCTAAAATATCTTCCCCTTATCACTCACTAGTTAAGTTGGAGTCTTGGTAATGGACAATCAATATTAATTGGGAAAGACTGGATTCTGGGCTTGGGGAACTCTTCATTTCTATCACAAGATCTTTTGACTGCCCTAAAGCACAAAAATATAAGATATCTAGATCAAGCCAGAGGTTTGAATAGGACGGGGTATATAACTGCACAGTGGAAAGACAGTACTGAACTAGAACTTGTGGGTGATTTGGCTCTAGAATGGGATTTATTTTGTAGGGATTTAATTGGAACAGGGGTTCAGATTCAGTCAAAAGAAGATGAATTAACTTGGACTGGTGGAGACAACTCGGGTTTTCTAACAATAAAAAATGTTTATAGCGCTCTAGCAAAAAACCTTTGGCAACACTAGATTGGAGGTTGGAGGAACCTGGGAATTGCCTTAAAAATTAGACTATTCACTTGGCTAGATGTGGAAAATAAGATCTTAACTTGGGATAATCTACAAAAAAAAGGTTGGGAAGGACCAAGTCTTTGTCATTTATGTTCAAAGGACTTGGAGATAGTCTTGCATCTGCTGGTTAACTGTAACTTTACACAACAAGTTTGGCAGAAGATCAAAAGTGGTCTAAATTTAAAAATTGTTTGGGAAGGTAATAATCTAATTACTTGTTTTGACAGTTGGCTTAAAAAGGAGAGGAATTTTAACACTCTTCTCTCCTTGGTTTGTTAGTTTATTTAGTTGGAAAGAAATAAGAAAATCTTTGATAATGGTACCCCATCTATCCAGTCGGTTGTCTCTCAGTCTTTGGGGGAATTGGATAGTCAATCTGGTACTCGGAAAGTGAGTTGTCATAGAATTTTTAAGATTCCCTGTCATGTTCTGCCTATAGTCGAATGGTTTGATGTTGCAGCTCAAGCAAATGGTTTACAGAGTGGGGCATGTGGAGTTGTAAATTCAACAGACAATACTATGTACAAATGGACCCTCAACTGTGGCCCTGGTACAAATATAAGGGCTTAACTTCTTGGTGTTTGGGCGACCTTATTCTTGGCTAATCGTCTGGATATAGAAGACTTGCGGGTTTATGGAGACTTGAAAATAATTATTGACTGGTTGAATTGTAGGGGAAATTTAAAAGTCATCTCTTTAGTGGGTTGGAAGGACATAATTAAGGAATTAGTAACTTCTTTCAGGACAATCAGGTTCGCTCACATTTACCGGGAACAGAATCAAGAAGTTGATGCATTATCCAAAAAGGCTCTCCAAATTCCATAAGGGAAGATTATGTACAACAAATGGATAGAAGGACATGAGGGTCCTTCTCTTTTTCTGCACCTTTTTTAGCTTATTACAAATCTTTCTGATTTTTGGAGTTTGTCGGTGTTTGTTGATATTATGGTAGCTGCAAGAGCTATTAACCTCCACGTGTAACCATGACAAGAATAGAATATTCTGGGAAGCAAGAAGAAACCCTAAATCATTAGAAATAACCCTAGAAGACAAGTCAGCTAAAGGAATATTTAATATTGAGTTTTTAGCCTCCGGAATGAGAATTCGTCCGAAACAGCTAAAGGGGAGCAGTATAAATATAGGATGCCAGAGCTCATTTGGACATACACAACTCGCAACTGCATAAATTCAATAGTGCGCCCTACAAAAATTTAGTGCGCAAGTTTGGAGGGTAGTTGCAGTTGCAGTTACTGCAATCCTATAATTTCGGTCTTTCTGGATTGGACTTTTTTATCAGTCTTGGTTATCTTTGCTTGGTACATTAGCCTTGGTTGGCTATTGATTTGCTACCGGAATTCCTCTCTATCAAAGTTAAGGTGCTCGGGGGTGGCTTCGACCTATGGTTGGGTGACAATATTGTTATATTGTCTATGGTTAAACGAGCACACCTATTGTTTTCTAATAGGTTATGGGACTACACTATCTTCAGATAGTCTAACCATTGGAAGATAGATTGGGAGGATTTTCTCAGTTACAGTTACAGTTGCAGTCAATTTTTTTGCTGCAACAACGAAACCCTAACCCTCTTGTTGAGGCACCTTAAGTGAAGAGATTGACCTAATTTTTGGATAGCTTAGTGCGTCCTAACCTAGCGCACCTCATGGTACTCTCAGCAAGATAAGATGTCAAGTTTGAGTTTTTGGTGAAAGTTGAAGGTTGACCAAGTCAAAGCAGTCATGACCTACTCTATGAATTCAGAAAACAAGTTAGAAGGGGCTTCTAACTTCAAAGCATGGAAGACAAGGATTGATCTCATCCTTGCCAAGAATAAAGTATTGGATATCATGAAAGGAAAGATCGTGGAACCACAGTTTGAAGAAGGAAAAGAGAAGGAACCTCAGAACATTGAAGTTATGGAGAAGTTCAAAGACAATGACATCAATGACATGAGTATCATAGTGGACTCTATAAAAGACCACTTGAAACCCTACAACTCTCATCTTGACTCGTCTAAGAAGATGTACGATTCCCTAACTAACCTCTTCTCAGTCATAAACATTAGACAAGTAATGAGACTGAAGAATGAGCTCTGTGACATGAAAATGAATGATGATGATAGCATAACATCATACCTTGTGAGAATCTCTCAATTAAGAGATCAACTACAAGCTATTGAAGAAATCATTTCATAAAGGAACTGGTAAATATAGTACTCAATGGTCTTCCTAAGACATGGGATGCATTTGCAGCAAGCATGAACACAAGAAAGGAGTCTTCCACATTTGAAGAACTTTGGACTTGATGTGCACAAGAAGAATCAAGGATTAATGCAAAAGAGAAATCCCAAAAGAAATACGATGATCAAGCTTTCACAACAAAGTTCAAGAATTTCAGGAATAAGAAGAAGTTTGGCTAAAGGAAGAAACCAAATCAAGAAAAGGATATGTCAAAGATACAATGCTTCAACTGTCGAAAATATGGTCACTACAGGAACCATTTTCCCGAGTTAAAGAAAATGAAGGAAACAGACAAAGCAACAGTTGTCGAAGAAAGGGAACCCTCAAAGAAAGTCAAGCAGGATAAAACAAACTTCTTCTTCTAAGTCAAGGTAACAATATTCTTCAAAGCTCTTGTATATATCATGTTTACATAGTTTATGTACATATCATGTATATCTATTTCTTAGAATAAAATGTGTACAAGGGAAACAATACCTATGGAAGAATAAAAGGATAAGGATTGTTATTACAATGACTGGGCTCCCATACACTCAACCAAAAAATAGAAGGTTTTCCCAAATGATAATAAAATTCATAAATCTAGGTTTGACTTTAATACCCATAAACCATTTTCTCCTTGGACCCCTCTTAGACACCCCCATGCATTCCCCTCTCTTGTGGATTAATCAACCCCCATCTATGGCCATATTCCGAGCAGTTGAAATCACATTATTTTTATTAAAATTAGAAAATGTATTTCACATATTACATCGCTTGGCCATAGTCTCATTCTACATTATACATTAATTAAACTCGAGATTATAGTGGGGATGTTACTAAATACCCATCATTAACAAAAATGGGTAGAATGAATGGTCTTGCTTCAAACCCACATAGCATAATGTATATATATTTCTCCTTATAAACAAAAATTCTCTTTCTTTTAAAAAAATCTAAAGCTCCCTGTGAAACTCTTGCCGTTAGTGTTCCGGTAAGGATGTATTGAAATTTTCTGACAAATTTATCTTGAACCAAGAAAAATGGAAGGGTGTTTTGTGTTTTCACAATACATGATACCACAATTGAGAATGATCATTTTCAACATCAACATTGCCCCTTGAGGGTAATCCTTCAAATACATTACAATATGTAATGACCAATACCAAATAGAAGGTAATAAAAACCCTCTCTATCTTCATATAGTTGGAGAATTGACAAGATATCTTATTTGATATAATCTCGGCCTAGTCAAATATTACTTCCTTTTGAAATGATAAATATAACACATATAGGACATACCTTAGCATATGTGATGTGGATTCTCATCCCATTAGTCGTAGGAAAATCTACAAGAAATCACTATATGGCTCTGATACTAGGTTAATATCAACTTGAGTAGCATCAAATGACATTGTAGTAGATGACGCTAGGAAATCCTTTAATAAGCTCGCACCACCACCCTGTGAATCTAAAAAGGATCCAACTTTCGAAAGTTGGAGGACTTTGTTCGGGGTAGGAAGTTGAAGCATTCTTCTAAACATATTTGGAGTTAAGATAACAAGGTTCTTCCATTCTACAAGAACTTGAATAAACCTGCACTTTGATTTTAATTTACTCGCACACAAATAAACTATTCCTTTGAAGATGAAAGCTTCAGGCATGCAACTAGCCTTTTCAAAACCAATTGTCCAAATCTTACTGGTAAGCTTTTTCTCTAGAGAGAGGCTTGAATACCACTGATATGTAGTAGACCAATGGGAATCCTTGTTCTGACAAGTGAGAGAGTTGACGATGTCTCCACATAATGGTTCCTTTCTTCTTCTAGTTGTCGTATTTCCCACTTCTTTCAATATGCTTTGATATACGTGAAGGTTATTAATATTGGTTTGAGAGATTAAATTGTCTAAATTCATAAATAATCCTTAATGAGATATCCTTTCAGTATGTACAATTTATTTAGGAACTCACACGAATCATAAATAGAAATTATCCTTGCTAAGAAAGTGCTCTATAGGAAATTGGGATAATTAATCCTCCTTTATTGTTGACAACCATCTTTTTCAGTGTGAATCAAAACCTTATTAATGAGCCATAATTTCCTCGAAAGTGATGAAATATTGTCTAGTGTGAGGATACACTAAGTATGGGACTCATGGTGTATGAATGGGATGGAGAGATAAGTCTTGTAGAGATAGTGTCTTGCATAGGTATGGTCTTGCAGAGGTATGGTTTAATGTAAAGTTCTCCACATGGAATGTGACTCGGAATCGGATAAGTATATGAAATTGTAGTAGATAGGGAGATATGTATGAGTAATACAGGGAAAAGGTGACACATAGGTGGAAAAAGTGGAAAAATGACTAAGTATGGAGTATTGCAGAAGGTAGGAGTGCGAGATGTTTAGAAAAATGCCTAAGTGTTGGAGCAACATGAGGATTGTGGAAGTGCGAAGAGAAAAGTGGGGATTGCGGAAGTCCAGAGGAAAAGGTATGCATTAACTTCTCTGCATGAGGAAAAGTTGAAAATAATATAAGTATAAACTCATGTAGAAGGGTGAATATGCGGAGCACAAAATTTGAAGAAAAGATTTGATGGGTAGAATCTTTGCATGGCGAAAATCATAAAAATGACCAAGTGTTGAAAACATATGATTTCTTCCAATAAATAATATGGGACCATGAGACTTATATGGGATGCATAGGACTAAGATTGAGGTGAAAAGAGGGTTATTTTGCCTAGTTATACTTAGCATAAAATGAAATGTTATGACACAAAAATGAATCAACACCCCTCTAGTCATGGGTACTTAGGTCATTAGAAGTTAGTTAATTGATGTATGATGTGACCATCCTCTTTGAATAAGAGCCACTAAGTAGTTGGTGTATTGTTAATTAATGTAAAGGTCCATCCTTGTTGAATAAATCCCATTTGGTAGTTGGTACTCAATAATGAATGTGCCATTCTCATTAATGTAGGGGCTACTAGTGCTTAGGGTTTGGGGTCAATATAAACTATTAATAGAGGTAGAGAGCTATATAATCATTTTTCAAGGATTATCATTGTATTGTGTTGGAGAATTGGGCATTTGGAGGTTACCCCCTTAAAAAAACACATACATTACAAATTGTTGTGATAAAAAATAACTTCCTCACCCTTCGGTGTCACTCTCCCTCAGATTTGGAATTCCTTAGTGGAGTAAGAATATATTGCACTTATACCATAGATCATTAAAATTTCTTCAATATTCCAATGGACAAGCTCATCACAAATAGAATCACTACAATACAATGAGTTTATACTCAAATGTGTATGAGTTTTTCTTATACTTAGCACTTAACCATGAAAATAAACATGTCATTGATGAAATATGATTTGAACTATGTTGATAATGAAATGAAATATAAAAATAACACAAAAAAATACATATGCACTGAAAACCAATTTCTAAAATTGAAACAAAGGTGAAAAACATTGTACATGTAAAATGGCTAGAATGATGGTGGTTATTTCTAAGAAGAGATATGTATGCTACATTCATTCACAAAAATCTCATAACAAGAAGTTAAAACAACATATTATAATAATGCCAAAACCATAAGATGAAAAAAACCCAGATGAAAGAATCCAATCTCTAATATGAAGTTAAGGCTAAGTGTGATCTTGAACTAGATAAAATGTGAAGTTACGTCTAAATGTGAACTAGAAAAAATATAAAGTTAAGGCTAAGTGTGAGCATGAACTAAACAATATGAGTTGTATGAAAACACGAGGGAAGCCTCCTTTCAGACGATAACTTTTCACTTGTTTCTCAATTTCGGGGTCCTTTTAGTTCTTAGGAAACATAATTTGCACACTAATACATATGCCCTTGTTTAGATACCTTGCTACTATAATTCAAGTTGAAGCTACATGTTGGGCCCATATTGTAACTTGAGCCCATATTTGAGTTACAATTTTGCCTGTTGTGGCCATTAGAACAAGTTGATTATTGGGCCAACACAAAGACAATTGAAAGAAGTCCATGTTGGTCAACATCAAACCATTTACTCAATTGGAGGTTACCCCCTTAAAAAAACACATTCATTACAAATTGTTGTGATAAAAAATAACTTCCTCACCCTTCGGTGTCACTCTCCCTCGGATTTGGAATTCCTTAGAGTAAGAATATATTGCACTTATACCATAGAACATTAAACTTTCTTCAATATTCCAATGGACAAGCTCACCACAAATAGAATCACTACAATACAACGAGTTTATACTCAAATGTGTATGAGTTTTTCTTATACTTAGTGCTTAACCATGAAAATAAACATGTCATGGATGAAATATGATTGGAAATATGTTGAGAATGAAATGAAATATAAAAATAACACAAAAAAATAAATATACATTGAAAACCAATTTCTAAAATTGAAACAAAGGTGAAAAACATTGTACATGTAAAATGGCTAGAATGATGGTGGTTATTTCTAAGAAGAGATGTGTATGTGACACTCATTCACAAAAATCTCATAACAAGAAGTTAAAATGACATCCTATAACAATGCCAAAACCATAAGACTAAAAAACCCCAGATGAAATAACCCAATCTCTAATATGAAGTTAAGGCTAAGTGTGATATTGAACTAGACAAAATGTGAAGTTACGTCTAAGTGTGAACTAGAAAAAATATAAACTTAAGGCTAAGTGTGATCATGAACTAAACAATATGAGTTGTATGAAAACGCAAGGGGAACCTCCCTTTGAACGATAACTTTTCACTTGTTTCTCAATTTCAGGGTCCTTTTAGTTGTTAGGAAACATAATTTGTGCACTAATACATATGCCCTTGTTTAGATACCTTGCTATTATAACTCAAGTTGAAGCTACATGTTGGGCCCATACTGTAACTCGAGCCCATATTTGAGTTACAATCTCACTTGTTGTGGCCATTAGAATAAGTTGATTGTTGGGCCAACACAAAGAAAATTGAAAGAAGTCCATGTTGGGTCAACATCAAGCCACTTACTCAATTTAAATAAGCACAAAATAATATACCATAACTTTTTCAATAATCTCTATACTTTCAAACCCTTACCCTTACCTTGCATACACATAAAACTTATTCCCAAAAGAAAAAAATTGAAAAGTAGGATTAAATCTAATAAAACCTGATAGCTTTCATATATGTGGTAACGAGAATAGAAACTGACCTTATCATTTGTTGGAACACGTATAATTTTGAGCTTTTGAACTTTAGATTATGCTTCTTAGAAATACATTTTTTACCCAAAAAAGCAAAAAACTTAGAGAATTATTTCGAGAATTCGGCCTTCGAAGGATTTCTATCATGCTACATCCAAAACTCCCGAACGTCGAACCGCCGAAGTACTTAAGGCTAACTCAATGTTTAAAACATGATTAATTGAAACATAA
>JZKD02S0665570.1:62981-86550 GCA_000966675.3 Picea glauca | reverse complement strand
TATTTCCATGCCTCAGCGGGGCTGTACATGCGTCCATGGAAGGAAAACTTCTCCCCAGAGAAAGAAACCTTTAAAAATGTCCCAGTTTGGCTAAGGATTTACTCCTTACCGCTAGACTACTAGCTTCCGTCCACCTTCGAAGTCATAGGGAACAAGCTCGGAAAACATGTCAAGACATCAGAAGCTACTCTAAAAGGCAAATATACATCCTACACAAGGATCTGCATAGAAATGGATGTTTCGGGGGCACTCCCGGAATCCATAAGCCTAGAGTTTAGGGATGAGGAATGAATACAAAACATAGACTACAAGAAGATCTCGTTTCGATGCAGAAGATGTCATGAACATGGACACCTACTAAGAGAATTCCCTCTCAATAAAAAACAAGAAACATAAAACACCAAGCTACAACAGGATGCAGACGGTTTTGTGAAGCCAAATCACAAAAGCAAAGGAAACAAAAGACAAGGCAAGGCCACAACAAGAAGCAACCCAAAAGTCAGGATTAGAACAAAAGGAAGAGGCAGGCCCAACCAAGGGGAAGAAGGAGGGAATGAAAAGATGAAAGATAAGGAAGCGAGTGAACAAACAACTCATGAGAACACAAATTCCAAGAAATAGGGAGAACAGGGAGGTAGCGCAAGTCCTATGGAAGGAGGAAATGAAGATTCCAACACCCCAATGTAGGAGGTAGACAAAGATTCAGAGATGACACCAAGCGAGGTAGGAACAAAAGAGCCAGATCTCAGATACATTATGGAAAGGGAAGGAATAGATCTACTGAACATACTAGAGCAATGGAAAAGGTAGGGAGTAGACAATGTGCCAACGGAGCAACTCGATCGCATTCAATATCTCTTCCTCCTAAGGGAGGAAGCGAAATCCAGAGGGATCAAGCGCATGCATGGCAAAATAGGAAACTTGGGAATCAAATCAGGTGATGGACAACCACAACACTCACCCAAGTAGGTAAGGAGGAAGAAAGGCAAAAGATCAAATAACGTAGCCCTACAAGAACTAGGAGCCCTACTGATAAACTTATGTAAGATTAAAAATCTCTTCCCAAAATCCCCCCCACATGTTTAAATGGAGATTATAACATGGAATATAAGAGGCCTAAACAGCCCAAGAAAGCAATGAATCCTTAAAAATAGACTGAGCAAGGAACAACCTGACCTATGTTTCATTCAAGAGACAAAATGCACTTTAGACAGAATGGAAACAATCAGTAGGAAGTCCAACGATTTCCAGTGAGACAATTTTTTTATAAATAGATAGATTTTAGATCTATTCAAGGCTACTTCTTGTCGAATGTAAAAGATAAACTCTTTTTGAGTATTAATACAAGTGCAGACAAATATTCTAAGTTTTGTTCAATTTGAGTTATGTGTTCCCTCTGTGTTTCCATTTCTCTGAATTTCTTTCTGTAATTCTTGAAGAGTGATTGATTGCAATTTAGTACTACATCTACTGTGATCATATTATACCAAGAATTCATTCAGTAAACAACTTTTCCTTTATTATTACTATGAGTAAAACAAGACCCGTGATCTGTGTGAATTACTGCATTTTTATATCCTGTTCAAGGGTGCATCTTCTACTTTTCTTCTACTGCGAACAAGGTGAGACTTATCTGTAATTGATACTTGACTTTGTTTAACATTTTTGTAAATATTTCTACATCGTTTGACATTATAATTGTGACTCAGATAACGAGATACAACCTCTGTACTGTCTTATTATTAATTTCATTTAAATATTATTTCTCAGAAAACTAAAGGTAGAAAAAAGCACTCATAAAAACATTTCATTTAAAACCTTTGCTGCCTAACATTATTCTTTGAGCCTTAGAATCAATCTCAGGAACAACATATTTTTGGCGTCGTTTCCAGGGATGGTTTTGAAGGTCTATACCTTCCCTGGGGTATGACAAAGTTTAGATCTATTCCTTGATGGTGAACAAGGGATAGGCATTCAACAGGCTATGATCATTCACTTGACGACTCCTTGGTTCGAAGACTCCATATGATTCACCTGGTGACACCTTGGTTCGAAGACTCCATATGATTCACTGGTGACTCCTTGGTTCGAAAACTTCACATGATCCACCGACGACTCCACTAGTTTCAAGATGTCAAGTTCTTTCGTTGCTCGGATTGTTGCGAGGTTTTCTCTTTTGGATTTTACCAATGTTGTTGGCTTTCCAAATGTTGTTCTTGTTATGGAAAGTTGGGTAGATTATCTTCCTAAATTCAAATAAGATGTAAATGATAATCCTGCCCAACATCTGTTTGAATTTCATAAGCTCATGCGCCAATTAGACATCCATCATGAAGATGTTCTCATGAATTTGTTCATGTTTAGTCTGGGAGGAGATGCTCATCATTGGTACAAGTCTCTTCCTCCTTCCAACATCTCATTGTTAAAAGAATTTCATGTTGCCTTTCATAAGCATTGCAAGAGGATCTATCCAGTTGATCTTCTTTTTGAAGACTATTGCAATTTAGATTTCATAGGACAAGATTGTAAAGATAATCAGTTTGCTGATGAAAAATCAGAACATGATAGCAATTGTGGTCAAATATATGAAGAAGAATTGCAGAAAAAAAATATCTCCTTCAAACATATCAGACAAATTTATATGAAGAAGACTTTGAAGTAAATCAAGAAGAGGTTTCTTCCAGCAGTAAGAATGAAGACGATATGATTGCAAGTAAAAATGAATAAATCTTTGCAGAACCTCCATTCTTTCAAGTAGATCAAAGACATGATGAGGAATCTTCTATTGATCTAGATCCTTGCGAAGGGCAATGGCTTATTGAAGACAATAAGCAATTAGCTCCTGGAAAAGATGATTTTGGTAATGACACTGACAATGGAAATGATACTCTAAGTGCCTTTGTCATTGTACCAAATGTTCATAGTAATTACTATCATGATCAAACTACTGTTCTAAATTATTAGTTTGATCAAGCTGTTATTATTCAGTTATCATTACTGGATCATCAAGAAATGTAATTTTTTGAAAGTCAAAGTTCATAAATTTTATATAATCAACCTGTTTATGATGAGTTTCCAGACGATGAAGAAGAGTAGATTTCTTTCCCATCATGCATGGAAACATACAATAGTTCTCCTTTATTTGATAACTATGATGAATGGGATCTTGAAGTTGATGAGCAACAAATTATTTATTTTTCTTCAAAGAGTTTACTTCAGCAGGAAAATTATCAGTTGCACTGTAAAAGCAATTACCTTGTGTATGACAGTGATGAAGAAGATTCTTGGACATGCGATGAAGAAGATAAGGAGGAGCTATTGGAGCAATTGATCTCTTCTTTTTGTTTAGCAACTATTGAGCAACAAGATAGTGAGCCCAAATATGACATTCTCGAGCCAGAAAAAGAAAAGATCGGTAGTGGAGAAAGTATGCAAAGGAATTTCATGCAACTTGGCCGACAGGAAGAGGTATCGGTTGACTTTGAAAATTCTTTATCTTTTCATGATCCAGTGGTTGTTTGGTTGGAGTATATTCTTCAAGAGGTACAAAATGTTGCAACATTTTGTGTGCAACCAAACTTCAGTAGTAAGCGCAAGCTACCTATTCATTCTTTGCTACAAAAAAAATAGTATTTTTTCATTCCTTTATCCAACATAAAACAAGGTATGTTAAGCAATCCACTATTTGCATGGCTCCATTGGAAATTCCATATTAATTGATCAATGAAATTTTGCATGATTAGTGTAGGGACAATGATATAAATAAGTTGTCAAAATCAACATTTCATTTCAACATTCTAGTTCAGTGTTTTATTTCAGTTCAGTAGTTCTGTTCTTAGTTTGACATCTAGTATGGTTCAATTTTTAGGAATTATGACTCCATAGCCCAATGACGAGGTTTATAGTTTAACAAGGTTAATTTCAGGTCGTAGAAGGATGAAGGCACGTGGTCTACTATTATTGGAGATTTTCAAAATAGATCTTTTTGAACAGGAGATGAGGCTCAAGAAAAACTCGACACTCGTCTTTTCGTCTTTTTGATTTCTCTAAAAGCAGGTCATAAATAAATAATATTCCTTGTTGAAAATTCAAAAGAAATATGAGGTATGAGTTCCTATTCTTCTTTATAGTCCGAATAAAATTGATTGAAATAAATGCAAATGAATTTTTTCTCATGATAATGTTATCACCGGATCTAAAGATTAGAGATGTAGAGAAATATAACTCGAAGTGTCATGCTCATAAATTCTAAAGCCATCTCTCGTATAAAAAATAAAAATAATAATAAATAAACTCGAAAGAAGTATGAAATTAATACACAAACTGGTGTGGGATTAAGATATTTTGTTTCAGATTCTTCGAATCTTTGATTTGGTCATTTTTACCTATCCCCATATTTTTATCCATTTCAGATTTTCTTTTTCCTTTCTCCTTCTTTAGTCTTCATAGAAATAAAGAGACTTACTTTGACTTTGAAAAATCAAAAGCATATTTTCAAAACAAGATTAGGCGAATTTTTTTACGTTCCTTTGATTTTAATTGAAAAAGTATGTCTAGGCTAATCCTGATAATTTTAGCTTTGATATCAGACTTTAAACTAACTAATTTGCACAAGGTTGACCCTTAAAAAAATTTAAATTCCCCAAAAATTCTCCTATAGGTGAAGGTGTATTGAAAATTGGAAGAAAGTTAGTTTCAGAGTATTCTTAAAACTGTTGACAGACCTTCTTTTCAGTCTAAATATTTTAAAAAGATGTCATCCCTTGTATGTTACATACAAATTGATTGCCCCCACTTCAAAATATTAAAATATAAGACAAATGGTAAAAGAAAATTCATAATTTGATTGCCCCCATCTTATTCAAAAGAGATGATGAAAGGAAATTCATATATTGATTGCCCTCATCTGAGCGAAATGCAAAAGTGTTAATTGAAGTGGTGAAAGGAAATTGAATGGGGGAAGTAGATAGCTTCACTGGGGTACTAAACAAACTCGTTGGAAGTGAAGCAATATCTATGATATCTGTAAGGTTGTCATACATGTCTATATATCATATTTTGTTATCTAATTCTCCTTTTGATGATTTTTTACATCCTAAATCAACTAGGGATTCCCAAATAAATGTGTTACATCTGCTTAACCTTGAAGCGAACAAAGTCGATCGAAGCTGATATTTTAGTTAAAATTATTTTGATTATCTTAAACAATTCTGAAGTCAATTTAAGAAAAAAGAATTTTTAATAGCCTAACTTGAGATCAATCATTAAGTATGTCTTGAAGATTTTTGGACTTGGTTAGTTTCATTTTCCTATGAATGATTAATTCTTAAATAAAACTGGAAAATGTTTTTCAAAAAGAAATAATGACTCCATTTACCCAATAAAGGCACTTGGTCTATTGTTCTTTCGCACCTCACAGGGAGCCACAATCCCCAGATGGAGCCTATGTTGGAACACTTATAATTTTGAGCTTTTGAACTTTAGATTTTGCTTCTTAGAAATAAAAGTTTTACCCAAAAAAGAAAAAAACTTAGAGAATTATTCTGAGAATTCGGCCTTCGAAGGATTTCTATCATGCTACATCCAAAACTCCCGAACGTCGAACCGCCGAAGTACTTAAGGCTAACTCAATGTTTAAAACATGATTAATTGAAACATAAAAGTGACTAATAAGAGATTAACTTCTCTGTGAATGTGACCTTCGGGAGATTTCTACCCTCTTACATTCAAAACCTCTGAACCTCAAAATGTCGAATTGTTAATGACGTTTATGATTGGCTAAAGTTAACAATTTGAAAAATTATTGTGATTTTCCAGGTGATAAATTCCATGAGACTTTTTAATAATATCTCTGTAAATAGATCTATACAAAGAACGATAGATTTTATAAAGCTCTTCGAATTTCAAAATCGTTTTACCATTTACAATTAACAGTTTTTCATTCAGTGAAAAGATTACAAAATTCTCTTGTTACAGGTAGGCTAATCTTATTTCCTTAAGGATTATGGCGCCAAGAAAACTTGCAAGGAAGCTCGATAGACCGTATTTTAGAATCTAGCAGAATGCTAAAGCACTTTGGAAGCTTGATAAACTAAGAAAGGGACCAAATATGGCAAGGAGGGGCTAAATAGACATAAATGGGAGCAAGAATGTATACAACACAAACCCCCAAAGTGATAAGTCCCCGAAGTGAGAGATCTAGCGCCACGTATCCTTTTGATTTGGACAACTGAGATTTACTTTGAAACTCTGGGCTTAGGGTGTTTTGAGATGCTTAACTCCACAAACCTTCCAGAGTGCTAAGTCCCCGAAGTGAGAGATATGGCACCACGTGTCCTTTCGATTTGAATTGTTGAGATTTACTTCAAAATTTCGGGCTTTGGGCGTTCCGAGATGCACAATAGTACAAATCCCTGAAGTGCTAAGTCCCCGAAGTGAGATATCTAGTGCCGTGTGTCCTTTTGATTTGGACGGATGAGATTTACTTCGAAACTCCAGGCTTCAGGCATTCCGAGATGCATAACATCGCAAATCTGCTAGAAGACAGGATCTCCTGCCATGTGTCCACTTCGATCAACAGTCCAGATGAAATCTGGGCTTCGGGAATTCAGGTTTTCTTTACTCAACACTACTTGCTTCCTCCCAGAGTACGAGATCGCCAAATACGAGGATTGTCTAACACGTGTCCCCTTCCTGGATCGACAGACAAGAATTGCACGAAGTTCGCTCTATCTTCTCTACATGTGACCGAGATTTGTGACCTCGGCTTAAACTTTGGGTGCTTATCTCACTTTACAAGATCGAAAGTCATGTTTTAATGGACTATGAAGATCAATGACCGAGAGAGATTGTGGGGGGAGAAGTTGCGTGGGGTTTAAATTCGAAGGGTGGTCCCGCAATTTAAACCGTGGTTTCTCTCAAGGGTACGTGGCATCACTAGGTGCATTGTGGGGCAAAAGGAGGGTTACCTAAAAACCACTTCCTTGCACCCCCACAAAATAGATCGTTAGAATACCGACTCAACACCTTTCCTCCACCCACTCCACCTTTCACCCTCCAGCTTGTCACACCCTCCACGCTCTCGATACCATCCACCTCACCACCTACATTCTCACATCCACTCATCCCACCTCCTTATTGGATACTTTTCTCCACAACATCCTGTTTGTGAATGATTAATCTTCCCCGTAACTGTTATCCATCCCATAACGAGCCAACACCGAGCTACCTATCTAGTTACCACCCCCATATCTTCAACTACAATTCTTTATCCCAATAAACGCATCCGAAGGGACAGATGGCAAAGACAGTAAGCCAATGATTGTGGTGACCTTAATGGACATGTGTACCCAGTTGAAAGAACAAAGGAAAACGAATGCATCTGCGAGAAAATGAAGAGACAGATGAAGCGCCAACACATCAAATCAAAACTCAACAATATCTGCATGTTGTTATTTCATTCAGATGGAATTCTATTGTAGGAAGTCCAACGATTTTCAATTGAGACAATTTTTGTATAAATAAATAGATTTTAGATCTATTCGAGGCTGCTTCTTGCCGAATGTAAAAGATAAACTCTTTTTGAGTATTAATACAAGTGTAGACAAAGATTCTAAGTTTTGTTCAATTTGATTTATGTGTTCCCTCTGTGTTTCCATTTCTTTGAATTTCTTTCTGTAATTCTTGAAGAGTGATTGATTGCAATTTAGTACTACATCTACTGTGATCATATTATACCAGGAGTTCATTCAATAAACAACTTTTCCTCTGTTATTACTTTGAGTAAAACAAGACCTGTGATCTGTGTGAATTATTGCATTTGTATATTTTGTTCAAGGGCGCATCTTCTACTTTTCTTCTACTGCGAACAAGGTGAGACTTACCTGTAATTGATACCTAACTTTGTTTAACAGTTTTGTAAATATTTCTACATCATTTGACATTATAATTGTGACTCAGATAATGAGATATAGCCTATGTACTGTCTTATTATTAATTTCATTTAAAGATTATTTCTTAGAAAACTGAAGGTAGAAAAAAACACTCATAAAAACATTTCATTTAAAACCTTTGATGCCTGACATTATTCTTTGAGCCTTAGAATCAATCTCAGGAACAACATCATTGTTGAAAATGTGTTGTCATTGATGCCAAAAGGAGACTCTTTGTTGTATGTCTCTATGTGTCAACAAGCCTCTGTGCATGAAGATTATGGATAAGTCTCTGTATGCGAATATGACTATGCAAGAAATCAATGAACGTGAATAGACAAAGATGGCAGTGTGAATTGCAAAATTTGATGAGCCTCTGTGTGCAAAGGTTGGTCGCTATACGAAAAACCGAAGAATAGAGATATGACAGAGAAGAATAAACGAAGTTGGGAGTGTGGATTGTGAACAGAGAATGGTCGCCATTCGATGCTTATTCTATACAAAGCTAAGGAGGTGAAGATATTTCTTGCAAATAAATCTACAAAAGATCAAAGAAATGGCGAAGACGATATATCCCACATTCATTGGGACAACATATTTCAAAGAGTTTATAATGTAAAGGAGTTATTACTTAGTTTGAATGGAAGTGAGCGGAAGAACTATGGAAACTTACATAAAAGATTAACTTTTGAAGCGATCAGATCCTGACCGTTCATCTCCATAAATCAATGGTTAAAATCAAAGATTTAGGTTCAACACTTGGTGGGCCAGCTAAGCCACATGTTTTGTCAGATGAACGCCACATCAGAAGGAGTCCACGTCAGTGATATAACATGTAACTCTCCAGATGTCACGTATGGTGCCATGTGTCGATGCCATATCATCTAGTATAGAAGAAGACATCCACATGGAAACCATCTCATATGCCATATCAACACAAGAGACATCTCGAAAATGACTAAGTCCCAAGACGTCACAGAGCGACGAAGAATCAGAAGTATGTGCAAAGAAATGCAATAATCCAATGGCCCCGTAGACCCGCGGTAAAATATTGAAAAATGATTAAGTATCAAAGATATGTTGAATGGTAGATGCCTCAAGAAATGACTAAGTATGAATATTGAATTGGACGGATGGACAAAGCCACAAGAATCAAAGAAATGCAATAGTCCCATGACCCCAGTGAAATATTGAAATATGACTAAGTGTAGGATGGTGGACGAAAACACAGACAAGAGAGCACTTTTCAAAGTAGTGTGACAAACTTCGCTTCTGTGATTGAACTTAAAATACTAAGTATGGAACATAAAGTATCAAAATGAAAAACAATTAAATACCAAGAATGGGATGAACAGAGAAGTATCGAAAAACGATTAAGTGTTGAGATGTCGCAGAGCAGTGGAGAATCATAAGTATGTAAAGAATAAGATCAAATCCCGCAGACATGCCATTCCACAAAGATTAGAAAATCGACTAAGTGTCGAGACTTTGTGGAAATAATGAGCACGTCAAAATATTGGAAAGATGAAAAAAATAAGAGAAAAATCACGGTCCCATGGTAAGATATTGAAGAACTGACTAAGTACCAAGAATGGGAGATCAGACGACCTAGAAGGAGAGATATCTAATGACCCAGGAGGTAGCCACATGTAAGAGATCCAACAACCCAGAAAATTGCCACGTGTCATAGATCAAACGGTCCAAAACACCCATAGTGAAATGTTTGGAAATGTGTCTAAGTGTGGGTCCAAAATGAGTGTGACGAAACTTGAGGGTGCAATTTGGAGGTCACGAAGGTGTGAAGAAATGTGGCTTAGATCAACGAACTCGCGGTGAGACTTAGACATTTTTTCTAAGTATTGGCAGAAGATAGATCGATGGTCAAGATTAATTCTAATACTGATCAGATGTTTGTTGTGCATTAAGGATACATTGTGTATTTTGTTGGGCAGAGAACAAATCAATGTCATCAATTGATTAATCTATTTGTTTTCCATCCAGATCTTGTTACTAATAGTGATTACATTAGTTTTTTTCCCGGTCGGGTGCTTTCGCAGCAGCAGGGCGAAGCCAGACATCTGACTCTCTACCCCGCCCAACCACCCAATAACTATTGAACGAATTTATGCCCCTTCAATACCATTGAATATAGGTGTTGTGTAACTTACCAACCAACCCACCAACATCCAAGGCCAAGGAAATAAGAAGGAGGAGGGAAATAATAGTTGTTGTTAAAGGCGTGTAAAAGCACATGAATATTCTATCTCCTAAGAACTTGGTCTATCTATGTCTTTTTTCAATAATGTAATTATAAACACCACACTCTCTATAGAAAGAAGTCTATCCCACCACTATACTATAGATAGTCATTAAGACAATAATAATCTATTTCATGTCGTGAATTAGAGGCATGTGCCTTAAGTTTTTTTTAACCATGATTGATTTGAGAAGAATATCTGACGGTTGCGCATCATGATTGCATAGATTTTTCTTGAAGATAGTTAATAAGATCAATGGTCGAGAATAAATCGAGGATATATTGGATGTCTGTTAAGCGATGAGGGTGTGTTGTGCGACAATGAAGAAAATTGACAGGCATTATTGAATCTTGGAACATATCAGACGATAGCTATATGTTGAGCTTGTTCTTGAACAAATTAAGCACGAAAAAGAAGGGGTTTTGGACAGGTCGGTACAACCTGGTTTTGTGGAGATCTAGAGCCGTCACCGTATTCTTTGGATATGTAGACAAATCTTTGGGTGTATCTTTTTATATAAATATCCAAGATCTTGTGAAGTTTAAGTGTGGTTATGAAGAGATGTAACGTGGAGTTTGAGTTCAGAGGGGTCCAATGGATGTGTGAAGAGTGACGCAAGAAGTGCGTGAAAGGTGAAGAGCTCAGAGTTTCTCAGGAGGGAGAACGAGTGCACGAAGATGGCTAGGATGTGCAAGGTATACAAAATCTCTGATTTCATGAAAAATGTAAGATGGTAGAGAGTGTTGGAATAGTAGAGACAAAGAAATAGAGTTGTGCAAGTGAAGGCTTGAAGAAAATAGTCAATCTGACATTATTGACAGCTTGAGGGGATTGATGTCTCCAACAAGTTGGTGCTTGCAAATTCTATAGTTGTGGGTTGGTGCCTACAAGAAGCGTTGAGTTGGTGCTCATCCAAGTAGATTCGTATCTCTTGCAGGTTGGTGCCTGCAAACATTGTTGTTGAATTGGTGCTTAGTCAAAGAGATTGTTGTCTCCCACAAATTGGTGCCTGCAAGCATTACAACAATAGGTTGGTGCCTACCAAATTTTTATAAAGAAAGTGTTGTGGTTTTCTCCCATTTCAGTGTCCACATTAATATTGTGTATGGTGATATAGTGTTGATTTTCTACACCTGATCGTATAATGACTAATTAAAGTGGTAAAGAGAAAAAGTGGTAAAACATGTTTAACACTGATTCACGCCCCCCCATCGGTTTTAGAGTAGATCCCAACAATCATACCCTATTTGGATCTGGTAAAGCCTGATAACATACATGTTAGATTAACAAGACCTTTAAATATATAATGTAGTGCTAAGGCATCTCCAGGTTGAACAAAAAATACAAAATACATCCACCACATTCCAAAAATGATGTGACGTACAATGCATTTATCAAGGCAATGCCAAAGGAATCTCAACATTGAATATAAAATACAAAAGCACACCACAAGATTACAAATATCATATGACATGGATAGTGCCCCCATTAACCCTTCCTATAAGGGTATTGAATTATTTTCCATTAGTTTTACTATTTGTCAATTAATTCTTAAAATAACTACTTGTAACTTACATTAAATGTCTTTATGAATTTTCAAGTGGTGTATTTTACAACTAGAGTTGTAAGTAGTTCTTGAGATAATATTTTTGAGAGATTTTGTTTCATTAAATAGGAACTTGATTTCACATATATGTTATTATTTTAATGAAAATTATGAATTTAATTTATATTTTGATAATTAAAACACATCTACAAGAAAATGACATCTCATTTACAAATAGTGAACAATAGTGTTTCATGTATTTCAAGAACCACAACTTTCGATGAAAACCTAGTTAATATTAAAACCTCATTAATCTTCCTTTCAACCATTAGTTTTGATGAAAACATTATTGATCTTCCTTTTGTCCATTATAATGACCATTCCTAAAATTGGATATCAAAACCTCATTAATCTTACATTTTAAGGTTATAATGACCATTTACTTATGTATGTAATTGTTATTGATCGAGTTAGATTAAATATTGCTCATTCAAGTAAAAAATATAGCTCTCTATTAGGGGTTTGTTTGTTTCAAAGATTCAAAAAGGCAACGCCTATAATGTTTTAGGATTTATCTAGTATTTGTTTGAATAGAAGAATACCATTTTTTTTTATGATCTCCACAATAAAGAAATGCTTGAAATGATTATATTCACACCACTATACATACATTCAACTTGTTTTATAATTATATTCCAAAATTAACTAGTATGTATGTATATGAATCTCTTTCAATTTTTAAAGATTCTTGCATTGTATCAAGTTGGTCAAACAAATAATAACCCTTCAAATTGAAATGTGACCTACTTTTCAAAATAACCCTTCAAATTGAAATATGACCTACCTTTCAAATCAAATTTGATCCTGCACTAATATGAAGTTTTCCCTATGGGATTTATCCTCATATATCACCCCTTTGAAGTTTTCATTATGTTTTTATCTTGCATGTTCTGAAACTAATGAAGTCAACTAAACATGCAACAAAATGCACTTTTGTTAGAAACTCCACCTGAATCAGGTCGTAGATGAATCCATAAGCACCAAAAACCACCAAGGCAAGCAAAACTGTGAACAATTGAGTTGTTATTTGACAGTTCTGCAATCTCCAATTCCAACAAATAACACACTTGAAAGAGTTGCCAGAAATGGTGTAATTGTTGCATGTTTGAAATACTTAGAAACTGATGATTCAGTGAATAAATGCATTTGATTGCAGTATTGAAGTGCTACAAAGTGACAATGCCATGTAATGAAATCTTTTAAATATATCTAAAGAAAAGGTGTAGTTTAATTGGTGTAGTTTAATTGTTCTATGTTTTTGACCATTTTTAATAGTCATTATCATAACTTTTTGACCATTTTTAATAAACCATCATCGGAATCCAAAGATACAATTGTTGGTGAAATCATAGTGTTTCATTACTTAAATCACATTTTTAAATATATAAATGCATTCAACTTCACCCAAAATTCCCTAAAACACTTTGATTATACAAATTTAACCACTAAAATATGCAATTCCAACAATTTCAAAATTAAAGTCAAAATAATAAAAAATTGTACCAAAATAATCAAAATAAAAAACATAAAACAATTTAACCACTAAAATTTAGAATTCAACAATATCTAACCACAAATTTAAGACAAAATATACTGAAAATAACTAGCATATCCCTAAACGAATGGAAATGCTGAAGTGATTTATGAAAGTTTTGACATGTTAAGAAGGAAAATATAAGGTACTATTTTGCTATAGTATTAAAAAGTTTTGACATGTTAAGAATGAAAGTATAAGATACTATTTTGTTATAAATTGAGAGATAGGGTGAGATTGGCAAATTTCTTTTTTATATTTGTTATAAAAGAAAAGAAAAAATGTCATATTTTCAGATGGATTGCATATTCTTTTTATGTTGATTATTAGGTAACTCAATTTCATTATGTATTTTTTTAATTTTTTTATACTTTATTTTTTTTTGTACTACAACAAAGAGGTCAAAATTTATGAAGAATAAGGAGATTAATTCTAAAAAATGATTTGGATAAAAAAAATTGGATTCTATGTATATTCTTTTTATATTAATTATTAACGGTCTATTATATTTTTCAAATCTCTCTATACTTTGTTTATTGTTTTAAAAAAAGTCAAAGTCTAAGTCAAAATCTATCCAGAATCAAACAAACTTTAAAAAATAATTTTGATAAGCATTCAAAGTATCTAATCACTATTTGCCTTTTTTTAGTTTAAAGATCGTATTGAAAATATTTTCAACTATATAATTTTTGTCAAAATCAGTATATATATATATATATTCATAAACATATAAAAATTTCAACTCTAAATACACTCAGATTTTATATTTATTTGAAAAAAGTTTTAAATTTATTAAGAAATAAAGTAACTTTGTATCATATTTTATATTTTAAATATTATAAATATTACACATAGACTATATATATTTTAAAATTATTAAACATCATTTAAATAATATAAATAAACTTCCTTTAATACCACACATAACAATATATACTTTAAAAAATATTTAATATCATTCAAACAAATTCAAAAAAGAACGCCACCCCATCCACAAAGAGAGTTGCAATGATATTGGATTTTAAAATGTAGGATTTGAACAAAGGGTATTTTAACGAGATCCTTTCACCTATTAGAAAAAAAAAAATTAGGTTCAAAAGTTCAGTCCTTGGCATCTTCAAATTTTCAGGTTCGAACTTGAAATATTCAAGCAAACATGACAATCACTTCCATTCATAAACAATCAGAGTCACATCGAAACCCACAATCACATAAGCCAAACTCATATGCAACAAAAACTATAAAAAATAAAATCCCTAAAACAACTATTTTTTTACTTGCATAACTATGTCCCCACATGCTAACAATGAAAACTCATAAATCCATTTGAATGACAGGGATTTAAGTAGTTAGTATATGTAAGATTGTCACACAGTGTACTCCCAGAAGCTCCACTTATTCAAATTTCATAATCATGCCTCGACCAAATTAACTTTTATACCAGGTTCATTCAGCACCTCCAGTACATCCTTGCATTTTAGCTTTATAGTAAATGCATTGTAAGTCGATCTTCGTGACCTTGTTACGCCTTTCGGCGTATACCTATTGATAATGGGCAAATTTAATAGGGGTTTAATGTACAAAATAAATGGTTGTGATTTCAATCATCAACTTTCTAGCTATTATAAATACATCCATTTATGTGTTTACTTTTTTACATTTACCTAATCATATTTAAAAATTACTTTGATAGCTAATTGATTGCCACCTAAGTGATTAACATAAATTAAAATATTAACACCAGATAAATGAAGCTCAACCGTTTATTTGTTAATCAATAATAAAATTTAATATATTCTTTTAAGGATTCTTTTCATCTTATCAACCTTTCGGCATTGATCAGCCACAATTATGTGGTTGTGCTAGTTAACTACAATCTGAGTTTATAGTCGAACTGTGAATTAATCTTTTTAGCAGTTGTTAACTATATTCTGAGTTCGGTCCAGTTAAACCATCAATTCTTTGCAGACAATCATATTGAAAAACACAATACTGAAGCTCCAAAAATTGCATTAACAGAAATATGCAGACACCTTTCTGAACATTAAATAGGAGACAATCCTGAACAAGTCTTGGTTGTAAGGCTGGGGGATTGGCTGATATGGCAGGGAGAGGTTTGCAGGGAACTGATGTGAATGCTGACTGTACGACGAAGAAGACATGGCAGGATAGGTCGATGCTGATCCGGATGACATGCGACTCGTCAGCTGTGCTTGCACGAATGCCAGCTCGGCCTGCAAACTCGCAACCTGTAATAAATTTATTACACATATCTTGAGACGAGGTATAACTGCACAAACAATGTCTGCAAATTTAAAAGAACATTAAAGAATGGGTTTGCAGACGTTATTGATATATACACAATTTATATCCGTTCTCAAGAAGCAGTGAACATTTAATATATACTCAGTTTATATCCGTTCTCAAGAAGCATTTCTGGAGGATTTTCTTTGAGACCTGGCACGCTTTGGTGGTATTATAAAATGTTCATCTGAAACAGAGCCAGCACTCCATTCTGTCATTTCATTTTTGGAGGGTTTTCTTTGAGATCTGGCACGCTTTGGTGGTTTTACAAAATATGCATCTGAAACAGAGTCAGCACGGTCCTTATTTCTGATAGATTTGTGTGACTCTGTTGTTGTTTTCCTTCATTTGCTGACCAAATTTTGCGCTGCAGAGTTTCTTTTCTTCTTCAGTCGGACCGGTCTTTTACTTACAGATGCCCTTTTCTTTTTTTTCTTCGGCTTCCGAGTGCCCGATCTCTTGGATTTTGTTACTCGCTTTGTCTTCTGTCGGGATCTCCCCACCACAACGGTTTCCTCTTCTTCACTGTCGTGACTCGTCATCATATTCATCATCTTCTGTAGTGGAACTCAATTCCGGCTCAAAATCTTCATCATCACTTGATGATATTTTCACCCGTTTTGTTGCACGATTTCTTGGTTTTCCCTTCAATGTCTCTGCTCTTCCATCGGATTTACTTCAATGTCTGTGCTCTTCCATTGGATTTACTACGGTTTGGCCTTGGTTTTCTTGATTTTGTTACATCCGAAAGCTCCTCGCTGTCTTCACTTGAGGTGCTTTGTGCTTCTTCCCTCATTGCAGGATGAACTTATGCCTGCTAGATCTCAGTCCCTTCGTTTGAGCAGATATTTAATTGTTTGAAGGAGGCGGTCATAACATATGGATTGTTGCAGTTCAACTGTTTCATTCGGATGGACTGACAACAAAGTAAATATTAGTGACATCAAAGAGATAAGTAACTGAAAACAAAGAGATAAGGAGAAATAGGACAGGCATAATAAATGGTGGTTTTTGAAAGCCTGTTAACTAGTTGACAGGATAATAAATGGTGGTTTTTGAAAGCCTGTCAACTAGTTGATAGTTGACAGGATAAGGAGAAATAGGATAAGCAGACAAAAATGGTGGTTTTTAAAAAACTGTCAACAAGTTAACAGGGTTTCTACACAACTTCTTAGAGATAATAATAAAAAAAAGTTATAAAAAATAATCAAAATAAAAAACGTAGAAAGAAAACTTCAATATCTGACCACAAATTTAAGACAAAATATACAGAAAATAATAAAAAAACTTACACTGAAAATAATCAAAATTAAAAACGTAGAAATAAACTTCTTAATTTTTTCCAGACATATTTCAATCCGGCAAGACGCATAGTCAGAGTTCTCAAATGCCCTAGGGTTTTCTGGGGTTCTCCAAAGCAATCTGTGATCTTAAAACAAACCTATTAGATCCATAGGAAACGCGCGGATTTGTTTTGCCAGATTCCAGCAAGTAGTTGGCAGAAAAGTGCGTGTGTAAATGTGCAGAGTCCGGCAGGTGCGGGTCTTCCCATTGAAAAGAGATTGAAAGCCCCTCAAAGGCCACGAATTCACCTACCTGCAAGAGACACAGCAATTCCATTTCCATTTCCAATACGTTGCCCAGTAAAATAAGTGGATTGTTGGGCTCGCACAAAACCATTGATTCAATTTAAATAAAACCATAAAATATACCATTACTTTTTCACTAACCCTTATACTTCCGAACCCTTACCCTTGCATACAAATCAAACGTACTCCCAGGAAAAATCAGAAGTAAAAGGAAACGCGAAAAGTTTGATTGGACCTAATAAAACCTGACAGCTTGCTGATATTTGGTAACGATAACAGAAATTGGCCTAACTTTCTCTGGATATGATAAAACCTGATAACATACAGGTGTTTCCTTGGATTTAACCTTATTGATAAACCCCTGCTTGGCAAACAGGAACACAGGACTTCCACTGCTCATCGCTTCATTGAATCGTAGGCAATTGATGCCCTTTCATATTTGAACACTAGAACAGTGGAGTGACTGAGTGCAGCCACTCAATAGTACTCTGTATGATTGGATCTTGACAAATAATTAGATTCTGTAGACGGCTGGCTGTCTCTGGATTTAGGATTTATTGGCATGACACCCACACAGCAATCAGATAGATTCTTCATAACATAGCTGCAAGAAAGAGCTGACCTCTCTCAAAGATAGATGGTTATGCAGGCTGTGAGGTAACCCATTACCAAATCCTTGGGAGAGGCTAACTCTTGCTTGCTGCAATGGAATGCATGCGCACCGTTTGTACTCTTATAGAGACGGCCCTATAGAAAAAAACAAATCCCACACAGAGAAGCCCTACAGAGAGAGAACAAATCCCATTTTCCCTCGCCCTAGCTAAACAGTGGATAGATTTAAGCTGCCACGGGAATAATAAGGTAGCGGGGGTAATGGAGGGCCTTATATACCCTCAGTGACCACCACCTATCCTGTGGAGGCATATCGTGGTCGTCGATCTAATGAAAGTCTACGGTCATGGATGTCAGATGGTATATATAGTGATTGGGTGAGATTAAGCATCAGTGGAGTATGGAGGATAGAGTAGCATACTTTCTAAACGAGGAAATGAGAATATGTAAATGTTATTAACCAGAGTTGCATGGCAACACAGTCTTGTCTAGCTCAGTTAATTGGGAAATACATGTTGAACAATGAAATTTAATATAACTAAATGCATAAGTAATGAATATTTTTTGTCAAAAGATAACAATTGAGGGTTGTTTGTTATTCAAAATGTATAATAAACACTAAGTTGAATGGAACTATAATATTCATAAATATAATAAATATATTATAAATATAATAATAAATAATATATTAGATAATAAATATAATAATGCATAATAATAAATACAAAATACAATTTTTTATATTTAGATGTGGTAATTGGTGAAATTAGTTGATTATGTAATTAATTCTACATATTGAAAGACATGAAGAGAGTAATAACATTTCAATTCTATCAACCAATTAGAAATGAGAAACACAAATATTTTTATTATATCAAAAAATATATATTTGTTTTCCTATGTTAAATATTACATTGCATACACAAATTTATGGTCAAAAGCAAATTAATGTCACATAAAAAAAAAACTCATTGCTATAGTCCCATGGCAGAGACTAATAAGAATCATATATATATTTTAAAAGGGAAAAAAAAGATTCAGGTGCTAACTTTCATGGACGAATTAAAAAAAATTAAAATGCTATTTTATGGTGTTTAATTAAGGAGACAAATGCCCAATCTTCATTTCATCCCATGGAAGAAGGATTGATCCATGAGGAAAACTCACAACATCAAAGTTATGAGATTGAAAAGAAAATACAAATAATGGTGATAGAATCTTGCGAAGAGCATATAAAATCTCAATTCCCTAGGGGATCACCAATGGAACTAATCACACCTTCCCTACCATGAAACCCTCAAAACAATGGTAGATGTGAAAAATAAATCTAGGGAGTAAGAAGAATCCCAAAATGAGACAATGGGCTCACAACATACTCTGGTGGTAACCTTGATGAATTGCTCAAACTATATGATGCATCTCCAACACCCTTTGGATTATTCCTTCCACCCTCTATATATAGTTGATGTGTTTCTTTTTTAAGTGATCCAATTATAATCGTTTATGTAAACATAAATAACAACTCTTAAGATGGATCTATGATAGTTTATATTAATTGTTGTTAAGATAGATTTTTTTACTTATTACCACACATACAAAAACACATTTCACACACCACACAAATACATGTATTCTCTCACCTAGGTTATATAGCCCCTCTCTTCTCTTAGTGCAATAACTTTTTTATCCATTGTATAAATAGTTTTTGTAAACATTGTGATATTTATTCATATTAATAAAAGAAAAAAAATGAATATGCATGCTTGTGTTAATTAGATATATTTTATGTGGTTAAGATGAGAAGTTGTTATCATCCATCCATGTTCAACTCTCACTTGTGATATGCTTATCTCTAGTAAATATTGCCTCCACAAAACATCATTTCATGTAGATGAAGTTTAATTCAATATATTGATAAGATTCCCCTAATCACCACACTTGATGAATAATTGATTCTAGAAATACTTAACCAATAATTGATTCTACAAATTTATAAGAAAAAATCATTAATGAAATCATTTGAAAAAAACAAAATAACATGAATGTGTGTTTGTGACATTTTTATGAATATGAATTTGTAATGTTGCATAGAAAACATCTTTCATCTCGAAATCAAGTCTACATTGAAATTCCTAAAAATAACAAATTTTACATTGAAAATCCTAAATATAACAAGTTCGTATAGTTATTTTTTAATATAATAATATTAAAAATTTACTTATGGTAAAAGAATATGTGTATCTATCACACATTTGTTTGAAAGTCTTAAATAGCTTTATATCATACACTTGAGATTGTTGTTGGACATTGGGTTCAACACTTCACATGAGTTTCATGACATGGGTTAACCTCCTCTCATGGATCCTAACTCTGATGATTGTGGTGGTGACTAACGCCTGTGGCTTTTGGTATAATGGCAATCGTAGTCCAACAAATGGTATTCAAGTGACAAGTCTAAAGTTCGAAACTCGTCCGACACACATTGGGAGGGAGATTGTTAGACATTGGGTTCAATGCTTCCTGTGAGTTTTGTGACATGGGTTAACCCTCTCTTGTGGATCCTAACTCTGACGATTGTGGCAGAGACTAACACCTGCAGATTTTGGTCTAACAACAATCGTAGTCCAATAGTTGCAACATTAATTTTTTTCTAACTAATATTTCTAGATTTGTACTTGGGCTTATTATGTTTTTTCAACAATATTTGATTGAGGTGAATAGGTTACGAAAATGAAATTGTGATGGATAATTCAAAGGTATACAAAGTGGTATCATAGGTTGTTTTTGTCAATATTTGAGATGAATAGAGTGTGAAATTAGATCATGATAGGTGATAAGTAATGTAAAAGTATGTAATTGTTTTATCAATGTCAAAAAAAATTGAAATAGGAAAAAGTTTACAATACTTGAAGTTATTTACCTAGCTTTTATTGATATAATTTCAAGACCTCAACATATAATAAAATCATTATATGTAAATAAAATCATGTAAAGTACCTCAAACACTTTAATATAAATTCTCAAACAATGTAAAATACACGTGACTTGAAAAAAAAAACATTTATATTTCACAAAATTGTAAACGAATTTAAAATATTCCAATTATAAATATATACAATTAACCAAATTAACCAAAACAATAAATGAAAGTGTGCATTCCCAAACACTATAATTTACAAGTTAGTTGGAGAGACATCCAAAGTTGGATACGTCTCTCCAACAAGGTTGGAACCAAACAAATGCCAACTAATCTAGTCATTATCTTTTTTTTTTTGTTTTATTTATGAAGGATGACTATCACTTTGTCATATTGTTGATGATACATGTAAAAATGCATGGTGCACTGCGATCTAAGTGTCAAAGGTCATTGCACATGTGTCTACATGTAATGTGGGAGACAATGAATATATAGTGACCCTATGAGGTGCTCTTTCATAAATGTACACCTCTACTTTAAAAAGACAAAAGAAAAGGGTCGTGGTGCCAATACTTTGTTTTTTTTGGGTTAAAGACAAAAGAAAAGGCTCATAGTGTGAGTTTGGTTTTCTGGGTTAAAAACAAAAGAAAAGGCTCATAGTGTGAATTTGGTTTTCTGGGTTAAAGACAAAAGAAAAGGCTCATAGTGTGAATGCTTTGGGTTTTGTTGCTTGAAGAGTGTCCAAGTGTTATCACCCTCCAATGTGGCAAGATGATCAATCCAATGCTTCAATTATGCTTCCATGTATGTGATGAGATCATTGACAAACCTACCAATCAACGAGGGTTACATGTATGGATCACTAACAAACCTGCCAATTCAATGAAGCATACATGTATGTCTGTAATGGGATCACCAACAAAGCCTAACATTCAACAATGTTCTCAGTGTGACTAGTAGGTTTTGTGACTTGTTTTATTCCCTCCAGATTTAAAATAATAACAAGGTGATAATGATTATAAGTGACTTAAAAAAATACCAACCTCTTGGATATTTTCCTATGACCACAAGGCTTACATGCATATCATGAATGGTTGTGTCGTTCTTCTAAATATTAATGAAAACATGGAACATTCCTTAACTTGTCCTCTTCCTTTGTTTTTTTGTCTTTTTCAATCAACCACAGATCTATGATGTATATATTTTAGCGTTACATACACCAAGACACATGAAACATATACAAAAAGATCTACAGACGTTGGTTGAAGAACACACACTCAAAGATTTATAAAATATTTCCACATGTCAAACAAAATCCTTGAGGGTTAAAAAATATGTCGATAGATTTCCTAATTGATGTCAAAGGCTTTCCTAATTGATGTCAAAGGCTCACCTGCTCAAATATTGCATGACAAACACATGTCGGAGCTTGCAAATTCGTTGCAGGTTCTAAAAAATGCTCGGAGTCCCTAGTTCATATTCTGGGAAATTTATAGATAGTTTGAGATTATTGGAATGGCCAAAGCTATCGGAGGTCTTGGCTTCCTTTGCTAGTACAAAATTAGGCACAAGAAGTTAATCATTAACCGCTAAGAGATTTCCAAACATAATAACTTTGTTTTCCCAAAGAAAGGTTTGAATTAGTGGACGAAGTTGGTTAGGCCAAGCTTGATGTTTCTCTTATTGAACTACCTAATATATCCTCTCTTAATGATATTTATTCACCTTTATGTCTAGGGGCATATGATTCTCGGTTCATCCAAAGCAGGGAGGCTCATAAATATTGACTGAACTCTTTGAATAACTATGTAAGTTTTAAACCTGTGAAATAAAACAATGCATTAGATTTTTAAGAAAAACAAAAATTAATTAATGGTTCATACACACAATACATATAGATTTACATTGGAAAGCCTTAACCGAGAGAAAATCAACCTTTCTTGGTGTCACACCTCTCAAAACATAGTTACCAACTTAAAGAGAACTCGTTTTTTGGGGGGTCAAGTTTTTTACCCCTTTTTTGAAAATGGTGCTACCTGTAGCACCCCCTCCATTTTTAGGTGGCTTTTTAATATTTTAAATTTTCTGATACATAATGTTTCCAATTTTTTTTTAAATGCTTGTTTTTTCATTTATTTTCAATTTCTTTTTTTATTTCTTTTTAAATTTTGTTATCAACAATGATTTTAGTCATTTTTCCATGCTTCTTTCAATCTTAAAATATTTTTTACCATTTACATTTTTGAAAATAAGATTTTTGTCTCCTTAATTAATTTATTTATGGTTCCATATATATATATATATTTTTTTTAAATAAAAAAGAGAGGGTAGTACCTTCTATATTAGAAAATCATAAAACATGGACAAAATACAGTGTCATGGCTAAAGACCGCCAAAAATACTGCCGGAATCCGGAAACCAGTATAGCTAAGGGGCCAATAGCAGTTATAATAATAAAAACATTTAGTTCAGAGCCCCTGTCCTGCCCGAAGGAAACCAGGACAGGGGCTAATGGTTCAAGAGTGTAAAAAACARCAAARCATAAAACAAAAKCCAAGTATCAGTAAAACCTATTCATCCCTTGCACCGTCACCTTCAGTCGCCTGCCAAGCGTACCTCGCAGGAATAGCAAACTCCTGCGCACAAGTGGGACACCTGAGCTGAGCTGGAGCTCCGGAAAGTGCGCCGAGGAGGATGTCTACCCGCTGGCTCATGAGGAGCATCCTGAGTTCCACATCCGCCAAGTGGCTGCGTAGCTCAAAGATCAATGCCAGGTGTTCATCACTGCGAAGAGAACCATGCAAACCGTCACCCGGGC
>JZKD02S0665570.1:30813-44991 GCA_000966675.3 Picea glauca | reverse complement strand
CAAGGATGTTATTTTATTATTAACTTGAGTATAATTACATGGATGGGCGCATGGGCCTATCTATGTCCCGAATCACTATCCTCATACTCCCACATGCTCCCCAACCTCAACACATACACAAATATATAACTAAATTTTTCTCACTTCCAGGTCATTACCGCGCACTTCCCAAATGCATGCAACACAGTACAATGTGCACACTTACCTAGGTGCATAAAAAACATAAAATGTGCACACCCTATCTTTGATAACACTTCTCCGCGCATTACTCTGATGCACGCAACATCAAAATTTAGATCCAATGGCTCACCAACCTAAATGTTCATTACATTTACACTTGGTACCAATCGAATCACCATCCTATATGTACAATTACAAAGGGTTCCAGATCAAAGACACTACAATCCCCTCCCCCTTATTTTTGCACTATCCTCAGTGCATCATAACATCCTCATGCTCCCAAGTTTCATCCTCAAGACCGCATCCTCAGGACCATACCAAGTCCATTGGACCTTTACCATCTCCATGGCTCGATTTCATATTTGCTTGAATTTCTAATCCAATATGAAAATCAGTCGCACTTGAAATCAACTTTCTGGCTCCACTAGAATCGCATTCCAATCAATAATATGATATAGCATCAGGTATGTACTTCTTAAGCAATGACACATGGAAAACATTATGAATACACAAGGACACAATCAATGCAAGCATATATGTGATAGGACCAATCCTTTCAAGGATTTCAAATGACCCTTAATAGCGCATTGCTAACTTAGAACACTTTCCAAACTTCAGGGAAATGCGCCTGGCCTTCACTTTCAAAAACACGTGATCACCCACTTTAAAATCTTTGTGGGTTTTGCATTTATTCCTGCAACTTTTTTTTCTTTCCTGGAAAGATTTTAAATTTTTCCCAATATTTACTATCTTCACCTCCATTTCCCAGAGTAAATCTGCCCCAACTACTGCATGGTCTGTTGGGTTATCCCAACTCACTAGTGTGTTGCACCTTCTACCATACAATGCCTCAAATGGGCTCATCTTTAAATATGCTTGATACTCATTGTTGTAAGAAAACTCTACCAAATGAAGGTAGTCTTCCCATTTTGATGGATTATCCATAACATACATCCTCAACATGTCTTCAATCGCCCTATTTACTCTCTATGTTCGACCATCTGTCTCAGGGTGATATAATGTGTTGAAATTCATATTTGTTCCAAATCCTTTGAAAAACCCTTTCCAAAAGTTTGGGGTGAACTTGGAATCTATGTCATACATAATTGTCTTAGGTACACCATGAAACTTGGAAATTTATCTCATGTATATCTCAACAATGTCGGCTTCCTTGTGCATTGAATTCACTGGAATAAAATGGGCAACTTTAGTAAGCTTGTCCACCACCACCATAATAGAATCATGTTGCTTAGTTGTCCTAGGAAACTTAGTTATGAAGTCCATGGTCACAACTTCCCACTTCCACTCAGGAATGGGAAAAGGTTGCAACAAACTAGCTTGATGTCTATGCTTAGCCTTGACCTTCTGACATTCAAGACATATAACAATAAAATCTACAACTTCCTTTTTCATACTTGGCTAAAAGTATTGCTTCTTGACTGTGACAATTGTCTTTTGGTAACCTGGATTCCCAACATACAGAACCTTATATATCTCTGACAATATTAGGCTTTTCAACTCCTGATCATTTGACACATAGACTCTATGTCTATACATGAGGATCCCATCCTCTCTTAGCTCATAACCTTCCAAATTCTATTGTGACATACCTGACTGTAAGTTCGTCTTTATGTCCACATAGCGTAGATTTGATTTGGCGAATTCCAAAATTCTATCGCACAAATTGGTTTGGTACATGCTAATGGTTGTAGCATGCATCTCATGCATCCTCCTCTTGAGTGTGCCAACCACCTTGTTCTATTTTCCTCTTATATGCTTTATGTCAAAGTCATACTCACTGAGGAACTCTAACCACCTGCTTTATCTAGAATTTAAACTTGGTTGTCCAAAAAAATATTTCAGACCAGAATGATATGTTCTCAGCTCAAATATTTTACCCATGAGATAATGTCGTCACATATTCAAGGCATGCACTATGGATACCAATTCCAAATCATGCATAGCATAGAGTCTTTCATGCTCTTTCAACTTCCTTGATTCATATCATACCACATTTCCATTCTTACTCAAGACTCCACCTGGTCCTTCCTTGCATGCATCCGTGCACACCGCAAAATATGCATCAGGATCAACAATTCTCAAAATTGGCTCACTTGTTAACAAATTATTCAAGTGTTGAAAACTCCTTGCACAATCCAGAGTCCAATCAAACAGCACACCTTTCTTCTGCAGGGATGTGATTGGATGCGCAATCTATGAAAATTATTCGATAAACCTTTTGTAGTAACCTGTAAGTCCCATAAAGGATCTCACTTCTGCGACATTTCTAGGCGTTGGCCATTCCTCAATGTATTTTATATTCGTTGGGTCCACAACTATTCCTTCCTCTGAAATGATATGAACCAAGTAATGAATATGTTGCTGATAAAATGAACACTTTCTCAACTTTGCATAAAGATGATGCTCCCTCAATACCTGGAACACCATCCTCAAGTGTTTCTCATGCTCTTCCTCAGACTTTGAATGAATAATAATGTCATCCAAAAATACAATGAAAAACCTATCTAAATAAATTTTGAAAAATCCATTCATTAAACACATGAAGACAAACGGTGCATCTGACAACCCAAATGGCACCATTGTAAACTCGTAATGACCATACCTTGTTCTGAAGGCAGTCTTACTGATGTCTTATTCTTTTATTCTCACCTGGTGATATCCATATCTGGTCTATCTTGGAAAATATCCTTGCACCCCTTAGCTGATAAAACATGTCATCTATCCTTGGCAAAGGATACTTGTTCTTTACTGTTAACTTATTCAACTGTCTGAAATCAATAAAAACTCTCAACATACTATCCTTGTTCTTCATGAATAAAACTGGCGCACTCGAGGGTGACATGCGTGGGTGTATATACCCCTTCTTCAAAATCTCTTCAAGTTGCATCTACAACTCCTTCAACTATAGAATACTCATTCTATAAGGAGTCTTGGATACAGGTGTTTCTCCTCACATTATATTTATAGAGACAATATCCCTTTCAGAGGCAATTCAGGTATCTCTTTAAAGGCATCCTCAAATTCCTTTAGTACTGTGCAATCTTATGCACTTGACACTTTATCCTTAGGTTCCTCTTCCATGTGCATTGCGAATACTTGACATCCTTTCCCGTAGCCTTTCTTCAACTACAAAGCTAAAACTTCTGTGATAGTCACAACTCTTGGAATTCCTTGAACTGTCTTCAAATTTCCTTTCTCATCCAAACAAGTGAATTCCTTATTGTAACAATCTAAGACAACATGGTGATAGCCCAACCAATCCATACCAATGAGGCAATCATACAATCCCACAGGTATGATATTCAAATCAGCCTTTGTGCGTAGTCCATTTATCTCTATTGGACATGCCTTAACCACCTCATTAATTTTCCTTTTTTCTCCTGTAGCTAACTACACCAACCAAGAATTTACAAGCTTGCTTCGCGGTGATTTGAATCTTTCCACCATCTTAGGATCTAGATAACTATGACTAGCTCCTGAGTCAATTTAAATAACAATAGGTTGGTCATTAATATTACCTTCCACCTTGATCATGTGCGACTGAAACTCAACCTGCTTGTTATCCAATGTGGTGTAAATCCTTGGCACACTTCTACCCATGTCCTCCACTGTTGCAACTTGTGAAACATTGTGCGTAGTCCTCTCTTTATCACCTCTTTGAAATAAATCTCTACGCATAGGTGTTATCAAATAAATCGGCAAGTGCGGGCACAAAATGATCTCCCTAACTTCAACAAGAAACTAGAACAAAACAAGACAAAATATAAAACTTTCCCTAAGAATTAATTATCAAGCATACTAACTAACAAGAGATAAATGAAATATCTTTTAAATGTCGTTTGTCCTTGCTAGTGTCATCCTCACTCCGTTCCAAGGCTTATGGGATGTTGAACCTGTATAAAGACATAATCCAATGAAGTGAAAGCAACAATGTATACTCAACAAAACCTATGCATGTGATCAAGGAGTCATACAATAAAGTAAGAACAATTTTATGGGAAATAAATATATCACGGTATTAAAGATTGTGGAAGAAAGATACAACCGGATGCCTTGATGTTGTCAAGTTCCTTCCAATAGTTCCTTGCTTCCCACACACTTCTGCTCCACAAATTCTGAGACTGTAGATTTGAAAGTCACTTACAATCTCAACTTGGCAAAGTGAAACTCAAAGCCAACATAGAAGCTCCACAAACTCCAAGCTACAAAACTCAAGAACTAGCTAACTCAAGAATTTACCATCCAAGCACTAGACAACCAACTTTCCCCATGAGAACTCTTCTCCTTTTATAAGCTAAAAAGGGTAGGATGAGGAGGTTAGGATGATCCCACTAGAACAAAGATGTGACTCAGATCCAAACTGATCGGAGGCCACCTCACTTTCGAAGCTTCTATTCTAGAAACATCGATAAGATGCTCTTTTTCTTCGTAAACAAGGTCGTCGCACTGTTAATACTGAGCAAAGTGCAACAATGTCATAGGAAATTGTGGTGCAACCTACGACAATCCTAAATATTCTCACCCTTGATATTGAGCAAGGTGCGATGATCCCTTTTTATAAGGTTTTTACAAGGGAAAAGACAATTTTCATTTTTTTGGGAAAATGTTTCTTCATTCTTCTTCAGGGATTCATGCCATTGATCCTTCTAAATACAAAGGATAGGTGTACATCCTTAACGGTCATAGGGGTGACTAAAATAATGTGTAACAATAATCCCCCCAAAGTATGAAGTTAGAACAGAGTGATAGATGAAATACTTTGTCGAGTGTGTGTAGGGAATAAGGAACACGTCGGTTGGAAACCTGCCAATAAACAAGGAAATACAGTACAATAATATATCATCACTGAGGTAGGCATTACCATACTCAGAATACAAATGACTCAAAGCATAAATACTGACATGCAAAGATCCATGTCAAGTAAGACAGGTCATGGCCACTAAACATACACCGTGGATCCATGCCAATATGACTCAAATATGAACATAGCCACCAAAGATACACTGTAAATCTATGCATTAAAGACTCAAATTTGAACATAGCCACAAGACATACACTGTGGATCTATGCAACAATACAGTCTGAATATACTCCAACTCAACCCGAATCTGTTAGAAAAGATCCAGGGTATTAATTTCCATCACTCTATAGTACTAATCTAACCATGCGAATACATGTGTTGAAGTCGAACATGATAGAAACCACTTGATTACTGATCCTTAGTGTATGAGGGAAATCACCATTAATGTCAATGAATCCCAAGGTACACTAGTACAATCCAACAGGTGAGAATTAATGAGTTGAAGTCGAACACTTGCTCGAATCTCCCAATCAGGGGTCAATAATGAAAACCCACTGTCGAAAGTGAGGAAACCTACCATTGAGGCATGCAAGTTCCAAGGTACCAAATGGATTCTAAGTCTAATTCCTGGATAATGAGTTGAATTTGACAGGAAAAGACTCGTCACAAGAGGGCCTTAATGTATCCTGATCCAGATTATTTTCGGCACGAAATGAGAGCGGGGATATAATAAAACAATGTACAGGGATATCTCAGATATCCAATAATATAACAGAAATGTATCAGAGATTTAACCATAAACACATAGATACAATAATACACAATTTTATATTAATGAGCGAAAATGTACAAAAACTATAAAAATATAGAGTGAAAGACTTGCTAGAATGGTGGAAGCTTATCTCTGAGAAGAGATGTGTCTGCTACTCGCATTTGCAAGAAGATGATTTTACAACGAGGCTCCAAAGGAATTTTTATCATAAAGAAAATCCAAAACCCTAACCCCAAAATATGAAAAGCCAACAATTTTGTGGACCCTGTTTTGGGTAGTTTGGTGTATCAACTTCCCGACGACGTAAATTTGGCATACGATCTCTGTTTGGGGTGCACGATAACTCGTTGGAAAGGTATCGCCAAGGATATTCATTTTGGGGGCTCAATCAGAGCCTTTGGATATCATAGAAAATCTCTATCTCAAAAACCTTCATTTAGGCCCTCAAAATGACCCCAGAAGTTAAAAACTGCTAAAAATAGTAAATTACCAAAATTGTCAGAAAACTATTTTGAACTAGTTGGAAAAGGTGGGTGGCCACCGATATCCACCTGGATCATATTCTCCATCAATGAAATGAAAAAAGTAACAATATTTGAAGTAGATCAGAGTAACAAGTGATTCAAGACTGACTCAGGGATGACCGATGCAATAGAAGGCTAAAGGAATGTAGAAATGGTTGATGCAATAGAAGTCTTTTTGGGTTGAAATTATCTTTGAACATGTTGATGACACAAAAAATGTCTTGGGAACATTGAATCAACAACATGGATCAAATACCAAATTGTAATCTTATAAAGGAGTTTGATCAAGAGACAAGCAGATTTTCCAACCTAGACACAAAGCGAGTGCAAAGGTGTCATGTTCAAAAGAGACTCTTCCATAGAATACAGGTTTAGATACATTTATTTCCCAATTCCCCCCCCCTCCCATCATTTATGGCGAGTACCTCTTTATTTTTACACAAGTTTGAGGAGGACAACATATGCTTGATCTGTAAGCTCATCCTTTGGATGAGTCCTTCAGAGTATGTTTAACGAACCCTAGAAAGGAGTGGTTCAATCCCATATGGGTCTTTCGATGCTTGTTTTACGAGTCCAAATAAAGTAAACCCAGTGGTTTTTCATATTTATAGATTCTGAAAAACACTGAAAGGAAACTCCAAAATGTCCTTTTTCGTAAAGTAGTCTGATGAGACCGAAAAAGAGATAAACTATCGCTCAACATATGTTTTCTTCAAATACTTTAACAAGCGTGAAAAGAACAAGATCGCTCAGCAATATTTTCATGTTTAGAGAGTCTAAAAAGAGATTAAAGGGAACTATAGGGGGTTCCTTTTTCGTATAACCTTTACGAGTCCGAAAAAGTGATAAAAGTTTACTCAGTTACATTCTCATGTATTTACGAGCACGAGAAAGAACAAAGACTAAGCTCAGGATTGTTTTCATTTTTATGCAAGCTTAAAACAAAACAAAACTATGCTTGGGATAGATTTTATTTTTACACAAGCTTAAAAACTAAACAAAACTATGCTTGGATGTGGTTTCATTTTTACACAAGCTTGAACCAGAGGAAAATATGCTTGAGGTAGGTGGTTTCATTTTTACACAAGCTTGAACCAGAGAAAACTATGCTTGCGACTCCCCAACGCATTATCCAGGGATGCTTGGTACTTTTCCCCTAGCTTCAAAAGCTAGCAAATTAACTTCAACATGAAGTCTAGAGTCCATAAGCATTTCCCTCCAAGATTCTTTTCGTCCAATGACACATGTGGATGAAATGAATCTTCAAATACTATATGTAATGAAGTACTTGACTCAATAAAAGAGGGGGGAAATCTATTTCATTTTTTAATGATCATGCTACAGAGAAGAAAAACTATGCTTGAGACCTCTGTTTCATTTTTTAACGAGGTTGTCATAGAGATGCAAAAACTATCCTCGTAGCTGGTTTCATTTTTTAACGAGATTGAAATCAGAAAACCATGCTCATAGCTAGTTTCATTTTTTAATGAGCTTGAAATCAGAAAACCATGCTCAAATCTCCTCTTCTTGATCATGGATTCCAAGAGGACAATACTCGGGAAGGACACCATGTCAAGGGACAAAACTAGGTCATGTCTTCGAAGAGATCTTCACTTGATGGAAGAAACACACTCTGGAAGGAACACATGTCGAGGGCTGCGATAGGGGTAATGAGATCAGGCACTAAAAGTGATATCAAAGATATCACCATGTCAACTACCAGATCTAAGTCATAAGAGACTAAGCATACAGTGAGAGGCCCATCTTCATTAGTAGCTGAAGGCATAGGAGAAAACGCTACATAATTGACATGTGGCGGGGGTGATACCTTCTGCATATAAGAACCGTTTAGGGAGGACAGTGAGTTCGTAATAAAGTCAGGACCAACGAATGAAAGTTGATCAATAGTCACAATTCTTCCATTGTGATGGAAATATATCACATGAAAAATAGTGGACATGATAGATTTCATGGCATAAACGTAATCTCTCCCAAGGATTAAATCGAAATCCAAGGGGTATTGGACTAACATGACGTCAATAAAGACAATTTTCCCTCCCAAAGTTATGGGAAACTGAGGAAGGTTGAACGGTTCTTCTGTTAAAAGTTAACATATTCTGCCTAACCGACACAAGATGAGGATAACCCAAAGCTTTCTAAACAATAGAGGACAAAATACTAACGGACGCACCTTCATCTATCAGCATCTAAGGAACGCCTCGACCACAAACCTGTACTGTAATATTGAAAGGAATGTGAGAAGGAAGATGAGGTCCAATTAGCGCACCCCAATAAAAAAAGATGACCTCATTACTTGGAGGGGGTTCCACGGGAGAAGGAATACCCCCTAGCATGGTAGATTCTGTATCAATGAGAAAAACATGGACAATATCGGGTTTACTCTGTAGCAGGAGTGTAGGATCAACCGATGACTTGAGTTGCATTCTCCAAGGGAAGAATGGGGTCGATGGATGGAAACAGATCGACTGCTTGGGTTTCACTCTCTAACAGGAGAGTGGGATCGACCGAGGATGATACCAGATCAACCACTTTGTCAACTAGTTCAACTAAGGACGTGACCAGATTGACTACATGATCAACTAGACTGACCAACAAAGGGACCGGATTGACCATTCCATCAACTACAAGGGGGTTGAGAGTAAGTCTGCGGAAAGAAGCTGGAAGTTGAGGTCGAGAAACAATCATGTCTTCCAGTAATTTTGAGGCTTCATTCATACGAGGGAAAAGGTGAGTTTGATGACTCCCTCTGCATAACATACACATGAACTTGAATCTACTTTTCTTCTTCCCAACTGTATCATGACTAGTTGATGAGAGGTCATCAACATGTTGTTCATAGGTTGATGACATGGGCTGGTGAGGGCGTGTAGACCATGCTTCTATAACCTTGGATAGACCAGGTAAATCCTTAAGAAGATGGATACCCTTACAAATCCTGCAAGGGTACTTGGGCTTATGGATTGTTTGGGTGATATTGGCATCATCAACACTCCTAGCATGATTATCAGTAACTGGTTGTTTTCCAAGATGTATGGCAGTGGTTGGAGGTTTGGACTCTTGCTTATTTTTATTCTTCTTAATATTCCTTTTCTTCTTCTACTTATCCACCGGGTTACTAGCTTCAGAGCTTTCACTTGATGAATAATATGAAACAGAAGAAGACCTTGCAAGTGAAGAAGGTGAAAAAGATCTTACTGGTGAAGAAGGTGAAGGATCAACATGAGGTTGATGTTTTGGGGGGGAAGTGCTTACAACCAAAGAACTTGTTGCATTAAATATTACCTGAGTGTAAAACAACCATACCAGTAATCCAATTGTGAGACCTGGAAGGCTCAAAGTAGCGATGTAAGGAGGACCAATGTTTTCGTAAGAAGGAAAAACAAAAGTTTCCCCCGGAGCAGGGGTTGCTTCATTGGTTGTTCTGGGAACTGACACCATAAATACAGATCCAACTTAAGTCCTGTAAGGGAAAACAAACAACACATGCTAAAAATCTAGTAAGCAAGCAAGCAAACAAAACCTTCTCACAATGAACACACTAGTTGGTGATGAAATCCAGTGTCACGGGAACAATGTAATAAGGGGCTGAGATAGAGAGGGTGGAAAAGTTACGTTGATGACCTGCTTAATGGACTTATGCCTTGGTGCAATATTTTCCACACAATAAACGTGGATTTACCCTCTAAGGATCCCAAGTGATTTTGGCCAACATCGATTCCAGGTATAGCGAAGACTTCCCCTTCACCGTCACCTCGTGTATTACCCTAAAGAGAAAGGCAAGTAAGGTTACCAAATACAACAATGATGTCTGGGGAAACATTTGACAATCTGATACACGCGCAAGGGTAGGGTAAATGAGCCTGAAATCGACTTGAGAAGACCCGCACAAGGTTGTTTTCTCGAGTGACCCCCAATAATACGCGCAAACACTACACCAAGACCAATAAAGCAGGGTTAGTCACTCTTCTAGTCTCAATGTGACCTCATGTTTGACCCTTGTGTGAGAAGGGCTTCCCAGGACAAAATGTAATAAGTGGATTTACCGCTCCCTAGCACAATATTCTATGTTTGTTTACATCTTTGGAAAGTTATCTTTCACACCTATTCCAAAGCCCTACACCCTAAGCTAATGTAGGTTTTCTACAAGAAAATATAAAAATGTTTAATCAATTTTTATAAGCGCTTTATTTTAAGGTTGTTGTTTACTCAAGAGGAAAATGGCACAGACTAAATGATGTTTTGACCAACTCTAAACAATGAAAAGAAACGATAATGCAAATATTTCACTTCGATGAAAGCTATATTACGAGAAGGAGAAAACGTTTATCATTCCCAGATGCACAATGTCCCAAAATTTTATTAAACTCATCAATATAAAGATATTCAAGAAATGAGCCAAAGAGACTGTACACCAATACACGATTCTTGGAATTTTTTTAAGAATTCAAGACCAAAAAATGACAAAAACCATGCAATTTCGCTCCTTCAAATGCAAAGATGCCCCCAATATAATGAAAAGTAAGAAATTGATTTTTTTTTTTGTTTCAAAGATAGCTAAACGAAATAGAAAATCTCTATAAAACAAAGCAACCCAAACAAATTTTCTCTTTTAACATGAACTATTCAGAAAAATAAATGTTCCTTCACTAAACAATTCTAAACAAAAACAATGCTTTGTAATTGGAAGACACTCAAAGCAAGAGATCGAATCTTTCTAAAGAACACAAGCTAAAATAAAACAAATAAGGTTAAAAGTAGTTTCAAAGACTGTCAATAAGACTGTAACTAGACCCGACAATTCACCCCAAAACCATATCTAAGATCTGGGTAAGAAAAAACCATCAAAAATTATTTTTTCACACAATCATCGCAGGCTACTAGACTAACACAATGCAATGATGTTGGATCATCACAAGCTAGAGAAAAGTATAGTGCGATGATGTCGCACTGTGTCTCAAAGAAGGGTGCGATGAACACCTAAAAAATGGATAAATTAAAAAACATGAAGGTTTTTCTGTGAATAAATAGTCAAAGAGTCAATTTGGATCTCCCAGTGACTCAGAAAACACAACCCAGGCAATCAAAGAAAGAAAACAAGGAAAAATATTACTAGGAAAACAATATGTTCCCTAGTATGGTCGCTAATTTTGTTATCAGACAAATCGGTAAGTGCGAACACAAACTGATCTCCCTAACTTCAACAAGAAATTAGAACAAACCAAGACATAATATAAAACTTTCCCTAAGTTTTAATTATCAAGCATACTAACTAACAAGAGATAAATGACATACCTTTTAAATGTGGTTTGTCCTCGCTAGTGTCATCCTCGCTCTGTTCCAAGGCTTATAGGGTGCTAAACCTGTAAAAATACATAAGCCAACGAAGTGAAAGCAACAATGTATACTCAACAAAACCTATGCATGTGATCAAGGAGTCATACAATAAAATAAGAAGAATTTTATGGGAAATAAATATATCACTGTATTAAAGATTGTGGAAGAAAGATACAACCAAATTCCTTTATGTTGTCAGGTTCCTTCCAACAGTTCCTTTTTTCCCACACACTTCTACTCCATGAATTCTGAGACTGTAGATTTGAAAGTCACCTACAATCTCAACTTGGAAAAGTGAAACTCAAAGCCAACATAGAAGCTCCATAAACTCCAAGCTACAAAACTCAAGAACTAGCTAACTCAAGAATTTACCAGCCAAGCACTAACCAACCAGCTTTCCCCATGAGAACTCTTCTCCTTTTATAAGCTAAAAAGGATAGGATGAGGAGGTTAGGATGATCCCAATAGAATAGGGATGCGACTCAGATCCAAACCGATTAGAGGCCACCTCACCTTCGAATATTCTATTCTAGAAACATCAAGAATATGCTATTTTTCTTCGTAAACAAGATCATCGCACCCTTAATAATGAGAAAAGTGGGACGATGTTGCAGGTCACTGTGGTGCAAACTGAGATGATCCTAAATCGTCACACCCTTAATACTGAGCAAGGTGCGATGATCCCTTTTTATAAGGTTTTTACAAGGGAAAAGACAATTTTCATCTTTCTGGGAAAATGTGTCTTCATTCTTCTTCAGGGATTCAGGCCATTGATTCTTCTAAAGGAAAAGGATAGGTGTACATCATTAACGGTAATTCCTCTGCACTTCTTCCATGATTTTAACCTTCTGAACTGATTATTTCATGCTCTAATCGCTTATAATTCTGCAAAATGTGCATACAACAAGATTTGTTAGGTGAATTCATGAGACAACTTCATGAAAACTCTACACCATCTTGTTAGAAACCTTTATTTTGATTCTTTGGATGATTTTGACACCCCAAACTCTAGTGCACACATCTGCGCATCACTGTCTTTGTGCGCATCATAACTTTATACTGCACACTAATGGTTTGTCGTGCAAACTAAACTCTGCATTGCACGACACCAATTGTTAGCGCACACATCTATTCATGCTAGTCTTTGGACTGTACAAGTCCAATGTTGAACCAATAGCTATTATACCATAATGTAACATCCCTAGCCACCTAGGCTGGGCCATGCTACACAAATATTTCCAAATATGATTTGATAACATAATGTAATGCCCCCAAGTTGGGCCACATCACACAACCTCGACTTCTGTAGCTCTGAATTAACCAAACTGTAACATCCCCAACATACTACTGAGCAATATTACTCTAAAATTGCACTACACATATTTTACTCTAAACACAAGTCCGCGCAATATCACTTGAAGCAATGCGCTCAGCCTAAACTTTAGTTGTGCTACACAAATTATAACAATGGAAGAAACATTCTCCTTTTTAACACAACTTGAGCAACATAAGTGACTCGATAAATGTGCACACCAACATACTGATCACACAACACAATTGTGCACACAACCATCTTGGCATCGTGTGCCAATTCTGATTTCATTGTACGCGAAATCTATTTCCTTGAACGCACATATGAATTCCAACCTTCTACACACATGATACTTTCCTGCACACCTAGCTACCCGATCCTCTTCTTGAAGAGTCATAACCAAAATCACAAGATTAACTTAATAGGTAAGGCTTTCATCAACATACATACTCATGCACAACTACAAATACAGGTTATAAGCACCATATTTACATGTACAAGCAACGTTAAATAGAATAACAACAAATACTTATATGTGATTTCATACAAGAATTAACCCATATCAAGCATAGATAAATATGCACATAGTAAACAAGACAAACACATAAAGAACACTTATCTTTTATGGAAATCACCAATTGTGTGCATAACTTAGATGTTCCTCCTAGCCATAGAATCTATTTCTCATAATATTTCAACAATAGGTCACCCCCTAGTTGGGGATTAACTCCACCAGGGAAAAAACTTATAGTGACACACTAAGGTCCGACTCTCAACATAATTTCTTAGTCTTAGGTTCCGCTGTTGCAACTAGCCTACAATCCCTCATTCCCCATGTACCTGTCACACCCAAGGAAGTGTGCCCCTTCTCTTCTCAACAATCCTTCGACTTCCCCACTTCCCTTCCTAGGGTTACCAACAACAAGCTATAAAGGAAGTCTATGAGCCCTGTGACTAATGCTCAATGCACTAGGGACCAATTCTCAACAATACCCTCACCTGGAGAATATGCTCCTGGGTCTTACAACCACTTCTCAACAACCAATCTCTCACCTAGAGAGACTGATCACAATTTTTCAACCCGTCTCCTTGACAGTAATATCATATTACAACACCACAACTCCTTACAAGATTCTCTGTGTAGTTAAAGTAAAAATTGGATTTTCCATATAGTCTGACCCCCTTCTACTCATGAGATCTTGAAAAACATCCA
>JZKD02S0665559.1:0-15460 GCA_000966675.3 Picea glauca | reverse complement strand
GTTGATTCCCATAATTTATGGGGTGATAACAAATGGATGCTGTAATGAGTAAGAGTTCCTGAATCTATTGATAAGTTAGCTGATTCAATGTTTTATAATTCTTGTCTCTAATGATGGAAAGCAAATCGTTGTGTTAATGTGTGATTAATGATTAGAGCTAAGGAAACTATTTTTCTTGCCATCGTTTATTGCATGTATGTTTTCTTTTGATGAATGTATCTCAGTCAATAATTGAAATACCAACAAGTTAATGCATTAATACTAGGATTGTCATAGGTGTGAAAATCTTTGCCTACATGCTTGAGCACAAGGGTTATCCCCAGCTTGGTCTTCTCTAGTAGTTAAATTGTCCCCCCTTTTACCAACTGGTTTATACTGGCACACAACCTTTTATCAAACTCATCTAGTAAAATAAAATACAAAAAAAGAGAATTTTCGAACTAGAGGAGGAGATTTCATAAGAAGACATCCTGTTAGTCACTGCGTAAAGCCCATCGATTAATTTGTCGGATCGCAAGATATGGAGAACCGTTCCACTATAAAACACCGTAGAGTATAACTGGGCCTCGGTGGTGGGTTTGGTTCTTGCTATTGAGTTAAAGGGATTTAAGAACCCTCAACAAAACCCAAACCATCTCCTTTCTCCAAATCGTCTAACTTAGACAATTAATGGGAAATTAGTTTTCAAACCCCTGGGGGATAGAAATTCCCAACCCCTAGTCTTGAAACCCTATCCAAGAATACTTCCAAGTGGATAGACAATCCTAATACTTGAAAATACCCTTGAATGATCTCACTTAAATCAGAAAACTAGCTTGAAGGAGGGGATAGACAATCCTCAACCTCCTAGGGTTATCCAAGCAAGAAATCAAAGAAAATTGCAGAAATTTACCCTCAAACCAAAGAAAATTAGCAAAGATCGTCCACCAAGAGTAACCCTAGGTCACAAACCAATCTTCCAAACTGTAGCAGTTTCACCTCCAAGACTATTTTCAAGAGAACACCTCCAAAAAGCAAATCATATCACCACATTTGCAAAAGAAAACAAGAGGGTTGAAAAATTTGAGATATATAAAATGTCTCCATGATGAATATGAAAAATGAAAGAAGACTTGCCTCTTATTTATAGAGGAAACCCAAGTCTTAGTTTGGTCCAATTTACAATTAAATCCTTAATTTTAGGTCAAACAAGAGTTACAGTGACCTTTTTAACCAAGTCATTTTGATAACTTGCCCACATAATGATAAAAAAAAACAAAAGTGACAAAACAATGTGAAATAAGCTTCCAACATCCTCTTCAAGGGTGTTCATTGGATGAGATAGCATCCAAAGGCTAATACATAATTTCCCCATGATGCCACATCATTCCAAAAGATCCATAAACAAAGTAAAAGGTGGGGTAATATCCCACAACATCATAAAGTGCAACCCTCCATGCCACATGATGTCATGATGAAATAATGCAACACTCCAGCATAAAAGGGTGACTTCATGTGTGGTTCATCTTCCCAAGCCTCCCTCATGAAGCATGACATTCTCTAAAGGTGCAACGCTCATCATCAATGGCCTCCAATCAATGGCTCACATCGTCCAATCAGTGGGATTTCACACCCCAATGGAGATAAAGTTCCTTAGCACCAGCATGAATGATGGCATCAAGTAGAGTCCTACAAAGACAAACAAGGTACACCCTCCAAGGGTCCACAAGACATATGAAGCATGCCAAGTAAATCATTTTAATAAAAGAGCCACCCAAACAAGTATATTAGATCCCCCTTTTCAAATTAAACACATGCTACAAAGACTTTATATAATTTGATAAGTTTAAGTATGGGAGGATTGTCAAGGTCCTCTATTGGGTTAACCAATCCCCAAGTAGAGGAATGTTTCCCAAGTGAAACCTCTCTATGCCATGTCATGAATATGAGGTGGACATGGGATAAACTTTTGGGCATGGGGTCATTAACATGAAAGGGTCTCATATGGTCTCATTTCCATGGGCACCTTTGTGGAGGGTGCACTGCATCATTGAGTTAACTTTCATTTGGGGCACAACCTTTTTTAAATCCCTTTAATTTCCTTTTCCTTTATTTTATTTAGATAATTTGCAAGTCCCCTTTACAAGGTTTGTAGATTTTATGCATTAAGTGTGTTTCCTTTTAAGTGAGATAATTATAAGTCCTTTTCAATAGTTGAGGCATTTATTCACACTCAAGAGTTAGGGTGGGTGCTTAGAAAGGTAAAGCTCAAGTTTTGTACTATGGATTTTATGTCCCTTTGTATCCTTGCCACTGCGTTTTATTTATTTAGTAATGCTAGTTGCAACAACCTCTGGGCCTTTATCCCCTCTTCCCATATGAGAATGAGGTATAAGCCCCTTTTTGGGGTACATGTAACCCGAAGACCCAAAATATGAGGAAACAGAGAGTATGAAGATGGAAAGTCATAAAATATGGCTAAGAATGGTACAAAATCCCATTAAGAAGAACCCCTAGTAGCACCCCTTTTTCCCAAAGGTGGAAAACTTACTATAACTCTGAGATAATAACCAAGGTGAAACAAGGAAAAAGTTATAACTTATGAGAAAACAATCTATAATCAAGGAAAGACCCACTGACACTTATTTTAATGCCCCAAATATTAAAACGATACTTACCATGAGACTGGACTAGTTACGTCATGAAGGAAGATTTGCTGCCTTTGGTGGAACAAATTGATGTGGTGGACATTTCTCTACTGCTGATTATGGTGGTGGTATGTGGTGAATAGGAGGGGCTTTGAATGCTCATCATGGGCTCTTCTAATAATCCAAATCTTGGCACTCCATGTCTGCTACTTGTGGGCCTCGAGACATCATCTCATTAGTTACCCCTAGGCATGGGGGGGGAGGGTAACATTTGACTCCTACATGGGGACATGTGCTCACCGTAGAGCACATGAGAACCTCAACATCTGTGGTATGACCTATGCCTACACACATCTTAAGCAAACTGTTAAAATCAGAGGGTTGGTGTAACTCATCACTTTATTCGTATGTCAAAAATGGTAACTACAAAATTTTTAAGCAAAGTTGAATTTTATTTTGAACCTTTTTATCTAACATATCAATATGAAAATGCAAACAACTTATGTAATAAAATCAATATGCAACAATGAAAGAAGAACAATATGTGTAGTAAAATGCGTGTAATTAAAAAAATGTAACTACACTACGATGACATCATATGCAACTATGGTACAAATGAAATGCAAGAATGCAAATGACCTACCTACTTACCTGGGGCCTAAGGGCCACAGAGGTTAAGTGAAATCACACAATTGATCCAAACACCCAAGCATCTCATCAAACTTCCTTCCCCTATGCTTAATTATTAAATATATCAAAGAAAAGTTAGGCCCAACATGATTGTTAGCATAGATAAATATATAATCAATCATAAAATGAAACTCATCGAGGCGGGCATGAGGGACCAAATCATGCTGGAGAGAGTAGGCACAAGCTCGATCCATCCACATCTAAATAGGACCACCACAGATAGATGATGAATTATCCTCATTCTTACTCAAAATACCATTACCCCCTGAAGATTGAGATGAGATGAGAGATCTAAAGAAAAATGGATGGTTTCCTAGAGAAAACTATAAGAGATAAAGGAAAAACTTAGACCTGGAGAAATAACTCGTCTCCCTACTAAAAATATGTTTCCTCCTCACATGTATCTGTAAATTTGTAGAATAATTTTTAAACTGTAAACATCCCTGCTTTATGGGAAATACATCTAAATCTCGAAATAAATGGAAATCTATGGCATGAAATTATGACTATCCTAGGCTGATCATCTATTCATTGGAATATGTGATCCAGGTGGATATTGGTGGCCACCCACCTGCTACATATTTCAACTGGCTCATCTTGAAAGTTTTTAGTTCAACACATTTCTCTGTAATGGGGCCATTTCTTTGTAATTGTGGGTTCTTCACTTCTAGGGATATCCCGAATCCCTACACAAGATCTAGGTGGATAATGGTGGCTACCCACCTATTCCAACGACTTATTTTGGAAGTTTTCAAGTCAATACATCTTTCTGTATTTCCAGGGCTATTTTGAGGACCTAAAGAATGTTTTCTTGGCTTTCCACAATCAAATTGTAGACAGATTCATATTTTTTTGGCATAATTCTTAGATCTCGAAAATACCTTTCCAATGGGCTATCACATGCCTAAAATTGAGATCGTATGCAAAAGTTACGACCCCAGGAAGTTGATGTACTAACTTACCCCAACGGAGCCCACATGAATTTTGGTTCTTCATATCCTAGGGTTAGGTTTTTGAATTTCTAGGGTTTTAGAATTCATGTTTATCATAAAAATACCTTTATATCCTCATTATAATCATCTTCTTGTGATTGAGCGTAGCCGTCACATCTCTTCTTAGAGAGAAAGCTGCCACCATTCTAGTGAGTCTTGCACTCTGCATTTTTACAGTCTCTGCACATTTCTTTCATTAATAGAAATAATGTATTTCTTTATTTCTCTGTTTCTGGAAATATTTATGTGTATTTCATTGTAATATCTATGCTTTCATTTTTAAAATAATCCAGATAAGTGGTATCAGAGCAAGCTACTCTTGATCATTTTTTAGTGCATGTCCCTGATGAGGTCCGAGTATAGCAAGTTGGGTCTCGAGCTTGTCTTTCTTGAGGACAATCGATCTTGCATGCCCAAGAAACCCTTTATGGTGAAAAAAAAGAAAAAATTATGGAGAAAAAGATTCTATTAACCTGTTGCTTGAGAAATATCTCACGCGACACAGGGACAAAATGATGGAGAATTTTTACCACATCTTTCAAAGCTTGCCGATAGAAACATGAGCATATTCATAGAGAGACCACTTTGGAGGAACCTCTCCCTTCAAGGTACAAGTTAATTTTGATAGTCCAGTATTTGAAGGTCAGATAGATGTAGATGCATTAGAAAAATGGTTAAATATGCTAGAAGGTTATTTCTTTGTTCACAATTTTTCCGACAGGGAAAACATCACCTTTGCACTCCTCAAGTCTCTCCCCCATGTCAAACATTGGTGGGAAATTTACTAGGAGCAAATTTCCAGAGAGGAATTTGGAATATATGGGGCCGAGCCCAATTGGGATTTTTTTGTGGATGGGGTCAAGGAACAATACTACCCTATTGATAACTATGAAGACTAATACATGATATGGACCACACTGTGGCAAGATAAGAGACAAACAGTTATGGAGTTCACAAATAATTTCCATACCTTGTGTTAGCGTCACCATTTTTTTTTCCAGTTAGGGTTAGTCTTAGTTGCGTCATGGACTATGTGTCAAGGCATGTGAGGTTAGGTACTTAACAACAAAGGAGTCAGAGTTAGCAAGTGGTCAGTTGGCCCTTGGAGTCAGGAAGGGATGTCAGAGTTAAACATGTGTAAATAGTATGATTCAGTTCCTAAAGAGTCGGGTCCTGTCAAAAAGGGAGTTTCTATGTGCCCTGGGTCGAGGCAACTTGTTAATAGAAGTCATGTCGGAAAGTACAATGACCATCATCAACTCATTATGAAGGCCAGAAGAATGAAAAATCGCAGCGTTTGTATCATGTATTCCCTACAGCCCTTATCAACTGTACTTTACATGCGTAGATGTGTTGTGGAAAATCTGTAGTTCATTTTGAAACATCTAGTCGCCATGAGTTTAGTGTTCCTTGGCACGATTCCACCTCCCGCCTTCTCTGCTATAAATTCCATATGTTCTACACGCATCTTATTTTCAAATCAGGCTTATGCACTGTTTGTAGTTTTCTCTCACTAGCCCAAGTTGATCATGACTACTGCCTTGGGCCCATGCCTAATCCACCACGTGCAGGGAAAATACGTGTTGCACCATGGAAACCTCCCAAAACATAAGGAAGGCCGTGAAAAGTGGTAGGAACACTGGGCCTGAGCCCCAAAACTTGATTTTGATCAACGAATATCCAGAGGTCAGAACGTCCTTTGAACAATTCGGGTGCATGGCCTTTTGCAGGAAAATTTAAGGATTTAATATAATATTAGCCAAGCAGTTCACACTCAGTTTCGATGGATTTCGTGCGGTGATCTTGGGTAACATTTTTTAGGTAACCGAGGAGGCTTTGTCAACCGCAACAGAGATCCTTTTGTGCGATGAGGACATTCCCTTGGACGCGCAGTGTTATGAAGATTTCATCAGGCGAGATTGTTTAGGTGGGAAGGTCAAGGCAGGCGTCCCGGGCAGATATTTACAGGAACCTTTCCAGAAATTGCTTAGAGTAATTAGGATATTCGACACGATACGTTCGCACCACATTAGATTGTTGATGCACTTCACAGGAAGAAGACCATTAAATCTACTCTTTTTCCTACACCAAAGTCTCCAAGAGATTGCAAGAAACACACAAGCCGAGGTGGATCGATCGAAAAGGAAACTCTCTCATGTCTCACTGATTAAATTGCTGGTAGTCAAGGAACTAGGAAGGTTGGGAAGCAACTGGGATTCATTCTTGCTCACATCGGGCATCCCCAAGGATCCAAAGGGAGATTCCTTTCTATCTGCAGAAGGCATAATATCACAACATGCAGAGACTGTAGTGGAAGAGGATGCACAGTAAGGAAATACATCGAAAGCCCTGTCCTCCCAACAAAAAATACCCCAGAGAAGGGGCAGGCCAAAGAAGAACAAGGAAGATGGGGATATCCGAGCTTCGAGCGAATCACGCATAAGGTCGGCTGCCAAAGAATTAATTATGCACGTTATTTGACTAGAACCTATCAGAGGAACGAGTCAAGAAAACTAGAGCAGGACGAGGAGGATAGATGCCAAAGACATAGATGTTCGAGAATCGTCTCAGCAACTGAAGCAAGCGCAACTCACTATCGCCAAGATTACCAGGAAAATAGGGAACTGAGATGATAGTTAGCAGAGAAGACCCTTGAAATGTCAGCATCACAAGGCCATGAAGGAAACGTGACGTGGCTCAAGAGATAGCTTAGAGAGGCGCATGATACAATTTTACAGTTGTGAGAAACAAGGAGGCTGTAAGAAGAAAGGAATGCGAAGCATTTCAGAGAATGTGAAGCAGCCAAGGAGAAAGTCCGCATAACTCTTGCCAGCATGTAGAAGAAACATGATTAACTGAGTTTATTCTCGTATTCTCAAATGAAGTGTGGATATTGATAGTTTTTAAGGAGTCATCGCCCTCAGACATTTTTGTCGTTTTGGTAATGGCCATGACAGTCAGTAGCCAATCGCCACACACACATCCCCAACAAATGAGTGTGCGATATAAATCAAGGTTGTTACAGTGGATGGAGAGAGTCTAATAGAATACTTGATCGTTCAGATATCTTTTCGAAAGAAGGCATTGACACATCACTCTCCCCATGATGAGACCTCACTGATAACCGAATCCCCATGGAAGAACACGAGCAGTTATGATGTGACCATACACAATTGTTTTCTATTTTTGGAAAGGTGGCATGCGAAAAGTCATTTAATGTAGAACAGTCAGTTTCCTAAATTCTAGGGACAGTATCTAGAGAGTGGGGAATCCCAAGCAACGCCCTTTCCTATATATTTTATCTTTTCAAAGTAAGTCAGGTTGGCTGATAAACTAGTGTAGATAATGACTATTGAATGTAGTTCTAGCTCGATCGAAATTTAATGCAAAATTCCTGAAGCTTTGATGAAAAGATTATAATTGTAGCAGTTGGATGTATTGTTCCTTTTGTTTTCGTACGTACTTCCTATGTTCTTTATTCATATCTATTTATTTCTAAGTAGGAATGTTATTTCGAACCTGGGATTCCCTGCACAACGCCCTGGGATTCACGCCATTTAGACAAACCGTATTTCCTCTAAGTTAACTCTGAATTCATTCTCAACGGTGCTTCGAGTTCCTTTATATGTTTTTCCCCCCCTCGCCACACACAACAATTTTACACTGAAGACTGTTGCTTTCTTAGCGTTTATCCTCTCAAGTTTAGTCACCAAATCATTTGTTTCTATCGTATTCTCAAACCGAATCCATAGCCCAAGGTCTTACTCTCTTGTGCCAATAGAACCAGAACTTATTATTCAAAGGTGTTAAATCTAGCCGATAGCTTAAAGCCATATCCCGTACCGAGACAAAGTCTCCCGAGAGAGCCCTCTCCATGTCCGAAAAGGCTAGTTTCAGATCTCAAAGTTGGTTTGTAGGTTGCCTCTGTCATTCGTTTCTCAGCCGAACAAAGTTTATAGAGTGCCAACACCTTGCACACCAAGCTGGGTACCAAAGACTCTGAGTGACATCTAGTTCTAAAATACTGTGGGGCTTTGCATAGGTACATCCAAATCAAAATGGCTTTCCTAAACATCTCATCATTGGGAGTTGCCTAACGATATGATTTCAAAACCGAGAAGAAATTTAGGCACATAACAAATGGGATTTCGGGTCTGCAAATCCAAAACAACCAAAGCATGGTAAATATGGCCCTAACCAACATCCTCCGAACAACCAGTCTAAGACATAGGAAAACAAGGGTAAAGGAAAGATGAAGAATGAAACTGGGAAGTGCTGCAACTTCCAAAAAATCCCTTTGCATAACACCAATGAATGTCGCTCAAAAAAATCATTGGTGGTTGAGGTCAAAGACAAGGAGTCGAGCCCTGATTCAGAATATGATCCATAAAATATTGAAAATAGACAGATCATCGACGCAGACCCCACTGTTACTATCATGACCACAAGAATTCAACCAGAAGAACTAATAGATCCCAAAGAGGGGGAGCACCTCTTCCATTCACAGATGTGGGTGAAGGGGATTACATTGCATTTCTTTGTTGATAGAGGAAGCTAGAAGAACCTCATTTCAGCTGAGGTTGTCAAACAATTGGGGTTGTCGAAAACACCAGACCCATAGCCATACAACATCGGGTGGATTCACCAAGGACGGATCTTCGTGTCAGCTGACATTACCGCCTATCCTATGGCATCCAACCCTTCAATGATGTTGTTTTGGGCCAACCATATATGTGGAAACATCATGCTGGTTATGAGTCTCGACCCCATTATGTTATTATTAATTTGGGGGGTCATCTCTACATGATACCAGAGGTAGTTCCGACTACTATTCCACCAAAAAAGTGCTACAGGGTAATCTCTCATACTACAAAATTCATCCTCTTCACAATCTGTTCAAAGGATGCACAAAAGGCCACTACAACCACTATATCCTCAATACCTTCTATCCAACAGAAGCAGATTGCAGAAGAAAAATAGGATATTGTTTCTTCACCTACGATGGTGTCTACACAATTCTCCGTCAATCCCATAGACAACAGGTTGTGGAACAGATTTAACCTCGCTAGCAATAGGTTCATGACAACATTCCACAGACCAAGCAACACAACTTCTCCAACAAGGCACACAATTCACCAATATTCATATTTAGAAAGTCCTTTCCCCTCTTCCCCGGGCACTCAATGCAATGAATACCATTGTTTCTTAAGGGGGGAGGACTGATCCAGGTGGATATTGGTGGCCACCCACCTATTCCAAATTCCAAGTGTCTCATCTTGACATAATTCAGTTCAACCTGTTTCTCTATGATGGGGACATTTCTTTGTAATTGTGGGTTCTTCACTTCCGAATCTATTCTGAAACCCTACAGGACATCCATTCGGATAATGGTTGGTGGCTGCCCACCTATTCCAAATAACTTATTTTGGAAGTTTTCAAGTCAATACATCTTTTTGTACTTCCAGGGCCATTATGGGGCCCTAAACAATGTTTTCTTGGCTTGACACAATCAACTTGTAGATGGAGTCAGAGTTTGATGACATAATGTTTAGTTCTTGAAAAGACCTTTCCAGCAGGCTATCACACAACTAAAACATAGATCGTATGCAAAATTTAGGACCCAGGAAGTTGATGTACTAACTTACCCCAACGAAACCTACATGACGTTTGGCGCTTCATCTTCCAGGGTTAGGTTTTTGGATGTCTAGGGTTTTGGCATTCATGTTTATCATAAAATCCCTTCAGAGCCTCATCATAATCATCTTCTTGCGAATGAGCATAGCCATCACACCTCTTCTCAGAGATAAAGCTGCCACCATTCTAGCGAGTCTTGCACTCTGTATTTTTACAGTCTCTTTATATTTTTTTCATTAATATAAATCATGTATTGTTGTATTTATATGTTTCTGGAAATATTTATGTGTATTTCATTCTAATATCTCCGCTTTCATTTAGTTCCAAAAATAATCTAGATTAGTGGTCCCAGAGCAGGATGCTCTTGATCGTTTTTCAGTGCATGTCCCCGACAAGGTTCGAGTATAACAAGTTGGGTATTGATATCTTCTCTCTTGAGGACAATCGATCTCACACGGCCAAGAAACCCTCTATGGCAACATAAAAGAAAAAATGACAGAGAAAAACATTCTATTAACCTGTTGCTTGAGAAATATCTCGTACGACAGGGGGTTGAAATGATGGAGAATTTTCCCCACATCCTTTAAAGACTGCCGATAGAAACATGAGCATCTTCATAGAGAGACCACTTTGGAGGAATCTCTCCCTTCAAGGTACACGTTAATTTTGATTAAAAAAATGGTTAAATCTGCTAGAAGGTTATTTCTCTGTTCACTTTTTGACAGGGAAAAGATCACCTTCACACTCAAGACTCTCCCCCATTTAAAATATTGGTGGGAAACTTACTGAGAGCAAAGTTCCACAGAGGAATCTAGAATATATGGGGCCGAGCCCACTTGAGATTTTTTTGTGGATGCGGTCAAGGATCAATAATACCCTGTTGATAACTATTAAGACCAATACATGAGATGGATCACACTGCGGCAAGAGAAGAGACAAACAATGTTGGAGTTCACAAATACATTCCATACCTTGCGCACCAAGCTGGGTATCAAATACTCTGAGTGACATTTGGTTCTGAAATAACATGGGGCTCACCATAGGTACATCCAAACCGAAATGGATTTCCTAAACATATCATCATTGGGAGCTTCCTATCGATATGTTTTCAAAATCGAGCAGAAATTTAGGCACCAGAAAAAATTGGAGTTCGGGTCTGCAAATATGTAATAACTGAAGCATGGTAAAGACAAACCTAACCAACAACCTCTGGACAACTAGTCCAAGACACAGGAAAAGAAGGGTAAAGGAAAGATGAAGAATGACACTGGGAAGTGGTGCGACTTCCACAAAATCCCCTGACACAACGCTAATGAATTTCGCTCGAAACAATCATTGGTGGTAGAGGTCAAAGAAAAGGAGCCAAAACTTGATTCATAATTTGATCCAAAAAATATTGAAAACGAATAGTTCATCGATGCATACCCCACTGCTACTATTGAGACTGCAACAATTCAACCAGAAGAACTAGTAGATCCTGAAGAGGGGGATCACCTCTTCCATTCACAGATGTGGGTGAAGGGGACCCCGTTGCATTTCATTGTTGATAACAACAACCAGAAGAAACTCATCTCATCTGAGGTCATCAAACAGTTGGGGTTGTTGACAACACCACACCCGCAACCATACAACATTGGGTGGATTCACGACCGAGGAGATCTCCATGTCATCCAAAAATGCCTCCTGTCCTATGGCATCCATCCCTTCAAGGATGAGGTAGTGTGTGATGTTGCCCCTCTTGATGCCTGTGATGTTGTTTTGGGCGAACCATATATGTGGAAAAGTCATGTTGTTTATGAGTCTTGACCCCATAGTGTTATTATTACTCTGGGGGGTCATATCTAGAGGATACCAGAGGTAGTTCGACTACTGTTCCACCAAAAAAGTTCCACAAGGTAATATCTCATACTGCAAAATTCATCCTCTTCACAGTCTATTCAAAGGATGCACAGATGGCCACTCCAACCACTGTAGACTCAACACCTTCTATCCAACAAAAGAATATTGAAGAAGAAAAATAAGATATTGTTTCTTCACCTACGATGGTGCCTACACAATGCCCTGTCAAGCCCAAAGACAACAGGTTGGTGGAACAGATTCAACCCCTCCAGCAACCGGTTCGTGATAGCCTTCCACAAACAAAGCAACGTAACTTCTCCAACAAGGCATGCAACTCACTAAGATACAAATTCAGAAAATGATTTCCCCTCTTCCCCAGGCACTCAATGCAATGGAGACCATTGCTTCCTAAGGGGGGAGGAATGTCTAGGTGGATATTGGTTTCCACCCACCTGTTCCAAATGCCAACTGACTCATCTTGATAGTTTTCAGTTCAACACGTTTCTCTGTAACGGGGACATTTATTTGTAATTGTGGGTTCTTCCCTTCCGAGACTATCCAAAATCCCTACACAACATCCAAGTAGATAATGGTGGCCTCCCAGTTATTCCAACTAGATTACTTGGGAAGTTTTCAATTCAATACATCATTTTGTACTTCTAGGGCCGTTTTGGGGCCCTAAACAATGTTTTCTTAGCTTGCCACAGTCACACTATAGACGGGGTTAGAGTTTGATGACATAATGGATAGTTCTCAAAAAGACCTTTCCAACAGGTTATCAAACACCTAAAACATAGATCGTTTGCAAAAGATATGACCCCATAAAGTTGATGTACTAACTTAACCCAATAGGGCCCACATGACTTTTGGCGCTTCATCTCCTAGGGTTAGGTTTTTGGATGTCTACGGTTTTGGCATTCATGTTTATCATAAAAAGGCCTTCAGAGACTCAATGTAATCATTTTCTTGCGAATGAGCGTAGCCATCACATATCTTCTTAGAGATAAAGATGACACCATTCTAGCGAGTCTTGCACTCTCTATTTTTATGGTCTTTGTACATTTATTTCATTAATAGAAATCACTTATTGTTGTATTTCTCTGGTTTTGGAAATATTTATGTGTATTTCATTGTAATAGCTCTGCTTTCATTTCGTTCTGAAAATAATCTGGATCAGTGGTATTAGAGCATGCTGCTCTTGATCATTTTTTAGTGCATGTCCTCGACGAGGTCCAAGTATAAAAAGTTGGGTATTGAGATTTTCTCTCTTGAGGAAAATCGATCTTGCACGCCCAAGAAACCCTCTTTGGCGGTAGAAAAAAAAAATGATGGAGACAAATATTCTATTAACCTGTTGCTTGAGAAATCTCTCGCGCGACAGAGGGACAAAATGATGGAATTTTTTTCCCACATCCTTCAATGCCCACTGATAGAAACATACACATATTCATCAAGTGGCCACTTTGGATGAACCTCTCCCTTCAAGGTACAAGTTAATTTTGATATTCTCATATTTTAATGTTAGAAAGATGTGAATGCCTTAGAAAAATGGTTAAATATGTTAAAAGGTTATTTCTCTGTTCATAATTTTTCGACAGGGAAAGATCACCTTCACACTCCTCAAGGCTCTGCCCCATGTCAAACATTGGTGGGAAACTTACTGGGAGAAAATTTCCACAGATGAATATGGAATATATGGGCTGAGACCACTTGGGAATTTTTTGTAGATGCAGTCAAGGAACAATACTACTCTATTGATAACTATGAAGACCAATACATGATATAGACCACATTGCGACAAGAGAAGAGCCAAACAATGCCAAAGTTCACAACTTCTTTCCATACCTTGTGCCCCAAGTTGAGTCTGAAAGACTCCGAGTGACATCTAGTTATGAAATACCACGGGGCTATGCATAGGTACATCCAAACCGAAATGGATTTCCTAAACATCTCATAATTGGGAGTTGTCTATCGACATGCTATCAAAATCGAGCAAAAGTTTAGGCACAAGAACAAATGGGATTTCGGGTATGCAAATACACAACAACCAAAGCATGGTAAAGACAACCCTAGCCAACAACCTTCTGAAAACTAGTCCAAGACATAGGAAACAAAGGGTAAAGGAAAGATGAAGAATGACACTAGACTTCCACAAAATCCCATGGCACAACACCGATGAATGTCTCTCAAAACAATAATTGGTGTCTGAGGTCAAAGACAAGGATCTGAACCCTGATTCAAAATATGATCTAGAAAATATTGAAAACAGATAGATCATCGACGTAGACGTCACTGCTATTTTTGCGACCGCAACAATTCAACCAGAAGAAACAATAGATCCTAAAGAGGGGGATCACCTATTCCATTCACAGATGTGGGTGAAGGGGACCACACTGCATTTCATTGTTGATAACAACAACCAGAAGAACCTCATATCAACTTAGGTCGTCAAATAGTTGGTGTTGTTGCAACACCACACCCACAACCATACAACATTGGGTAGCCTCACCAAGGAGGAGATCTCTGTGTCAGCCAACAGTGCCGCCTATCCTATGGCATCCATCCCTTCAAGGATGAGGTAATGTGTGATGTTTCCCCTCTTGATGTGTGTGATTTTGTTTTGGGCCAGCCATATATGTGGAAACATCATGCTGTTTATGAGTCTCGACCCCATTGTGTTATTATTACTCTGGGTGGTCATCTCTAGAGGATACCAGAGGTATTTTCGACTACTATTCTAGAAAAAAAATGCCATAAGGTAATCTCTCATACTTCAAAATTCATCCTCTTCATAGTCTATTCAAAGCATGCACATAAGGCCACTGCAACCACTGCAGCCTCAACACCTTCTATCCAATAGAAGAAGATTGCAAAAGAAAAATAATATATTGTTTATTCACCTATGATGGTGCCTACACAATGATCCGTCAAGCCCAGAGACAATAGGTTTGTGGAACAAATTCAATCTCACCAGTAATAGGTTTGTGACAACCTTCCATAGACCAAGAAGTGAAACTTCCCCAAGAAGGTGCACAACTCACCAAGATTCAGATTCAAAAAGCAGTTTCCCCTCTTCCCCGGGCACTCAATGCAATGGAGACTATTGCTTCTTAAGGGGGGAGGACCGATCCAGGGGGATATTGGTGGCCATCCACTTGTTCCAAATTCCAATTGGCTCATCTTGACAACTTTCATTTCAACACGTTTCTCTGTACCGATGACATTTCTTTGTAATTGTGGGTTCTTCAATTTCATGGCTATACTGAATCCCTACACAACATCCAGGTGGATGATGGTGGCCACCCACTTATTCCAACTGGCTTATTTTGGAAGTTTTCAATTCAATACATATTTCTGTACTTCTAGGGCCGTTTTGGGGCCCTAAACAATGGTTTCTTGGCTTTCCATAGTCAAACTATAGATAGAGTCAGAATTTGATGACATAATTCATAGTTCTCGAAAATACCTTTCAACTAGCTATCACACGCCTAAAACAGAGATAGTATGCAAAAGTTATGACCTTGGGAAGTTTATGTACTAACTAACCCGAACATGGCCCACATGATTTTTGGCGCTTCATCTCCTAGGGTTATGTTTTTGGATGTATAGAGTTTTATCATTCATGTTTATCTTAAAAATTCCTTTAGAGCCTCATTGCAATCATCTTCTTGCGAATGA
>JZKD02S0665548.1:0-15460 GCA_000966675.3 Picea glauca | reverse complement strand
TTTCAGGACTTCTCCCACCATGCATCCCTAATGGATCTCTTCCTCATTTTGTGAAATGGCTCAAGAATTTCCACATGTCCTCTTTCTTTAGGCCCTGCCTTTCCATATAACCATGATCTATGACCGTGGGCTAGGCTCTCGGGGCTTTGCATTTCGTGTTTTAGGGTTTTGAAACCCAAGGGAGAACCTTGTCCTCCCAACCAGTGATCCATGAAAATTTGACTCCCAAAACGTCGACTAGCTGCCACCTGTCCCCACTAGATCGGATGGCCTCGTTTATTTCGGCGATATGGGTTCTATTTCTTGCGCTAAACCTTGCCAATCTCTGTTGATTGCAATTACCTGCCGACTGTTGATTTGCTCCATGGATGGATTCTCACTATTGAAAATAGTATTTATCCACTCGCTTGATATTTTAAGCCCGAAACAATATTCTCTGAGTACTTCACTTGGCGCTCATGGTTGCGGCCTTTGAATAAAATGCATTTGATGGGATTTTAAACCCCGTTTCTTCGCATTTTACACCAAGGGCCTGAAACTCGAGAGAAACATCCCCCTTGCAAGAATTGGTGATAACAAGGCTGAGTAAAACCAAGCCATACCTTTGTACAGGTGGTGGATAGGGTCACCTTAATGGTTGACTGTAGGTAGGTTTGGATCTTCATTTATTGTAAGAAGTCATAGGGATAAGGTGTATTAACTAAGATAGTGATGGCACTAAGGTAGTAGATAGGATAAGCTCGAGGAGCCTTCTTGGAAGAAGAGATTCTAAGAGATGAGATTTAGGACGAGGATTATGAGAGAAGAGCCTGATAAGCTCGAAAACTCAGAAATAGGAGGTAGACTAGTTCTTTGAGAGAGCTTGAGAGAGTTCAGACTCGGTTGTAGTATAGCTTGCACATATTGTAATAAGATTTTCATATTAATGAAAAAGACAATAGTTTTTCCTGCATATGATTTTTTATGTGTTTATGTGTTTCATGAATGGATGTTGTAGGTGTATGATAGGTTTCATCTGCAATAGGAAGATAGATTTATCTATCTTTGTTTGGGTTCAAAATATCATTCTGGATTCTTTAGGTTCTGCAAGGAGTGCACAATAGAACAATTGAGGCTTTGTAGTCAATGCAAGGAGTGTGCTTCTGAACTCTGTGGAGTCAGAAAAGAATGTGCTTGGAGGGCACACCATAACATTTACAGACTCAGGAAGGATCCTCAAGGTTGTTGAATACCTTGTAGGACATCTTGTGCAGAGGAGGCATAGAGAAACATAATTAATGGAGATTTTGTAGAGCTCTGTCAAGAGGGCATTGAGTAGGTGCAAGGAGTGCACAACAAAACTTTGTTTTGAGTTCAAATAGAAGAGAATTGTCAAGGACAAGACACTCACAAAGTTACTGAATACTCTGGAAATATCATAAAGGAGTGCTTGAGAAGAAGGTTTCCAAGAGGGCACGTATATCTCTTTGAGGAACAAAGAAAATAACTAAACTATTTGTTTGAATATTGGCATATTCAGGTTTCAATGCTTCAACAATGCACCAACAAAACCCTAACTACCAACCCTTTCGGCAACACCTATGAAGCAAATGAAGTCTCACACGAATACTCTAGAAATATCATAGAGTGCTTGAGAAGAAGGTTTCCAAGAGGGCACGTATATCTCTTTGAGGAACAAAGGGGATAGACACATGTTGGCCCTTGACCAAGTTTTGTGGAAACACTGGTCATGTTTGACCAATTTTGGGACTTTGACAAGCTGGTCGAAGGTAGAGCGTAATTCAAAGCAGAGATCATAGGATCTTGACCCCTTTTTTAGGGTTTATGTAATTGGTATGGGGATGTCGGCATATGGGTTCTACCCATGATTAGGCCCTTTTTGTAATGTATAAATAGATATCTAGACGATGTAAGAAACACACGAGATCTAAGTGGTGTTGTGCTAAGTGCAAGTGATAGTTTTAAATTCTTTGTGGATGCTGTTTTGAACACTTACAGAGAGTGAAAGTGGTTTTAAGAATCTTGTGTGTAGATTGTAAGAAGTCTTTGTGTGGTAAACTAGCTCGAGGAAGGAGGATCTAGAAAAGTGCACGTAGATCTCCTGTTTTATGTGGAGTAGGATTTTGTGTCTCTGTGCATGTAGATGATTGATAGAAGACAATAAAGAGAAGAAGAGTTGGTGGACGTAGCCCCAGGGTGGAGGTGAACCATGTATATCCTATGTTATGGTTGATTTGTGCATTATGGTTGTTATATTTTTCAAGTGATTTATGCTTAGTGCAGTAATGTATGTTTAGATGAATTTGGTATGATAGCTTAGTGCTTAGCAATGTGAATGAATCCTAGATCTGATTTATCTCTATATGCTAAGTGCTTGACTGTGTTAGACCTTATTGAATATTGTGTTTCTCTATAATTAGGGTTTATTTGCGCTGTGAATAAGGGTTAAATACTAATGAATGACAACTTCTAAGTGCTCTGTTAGAGTGTTGTAATCATGGATCTGTGTCCCATATAGGTTGCAGACACTTAAGTTGTGCAACCACCCCTTCCTCTACCTCGTGTGAGACTTCATTTGCTTCGCAGGTGTTGTCGAAAGGGATGGTAGTTAGGGTTTTGTCTACCCCTATGCCAACAAATGGTTTAGTTGCTGGGACATGAAACTGTGATTGATGGGAATTGAGGACAAGAGAAAGCTATGTGCGTAGATCTATTTCCCTAGTGCGCAGTATTCTACTTGACTTGCGAATCTCTGTGCTAAGAAAGGAATTAGATTTGAAGAAAAGAGGTAAGATCATAAATCTTTGTGCTCTGATAAAGGTAAGATAAGTGGAATTTTTTGTTTCAAAAGGATGGATCTAGGTATATTTGATAAAAAAATTCCTAGCTTGAAAAATAGGGCACAACTAGAAGATAAAATATTTGATATGCGTAGATATGATAAAATTTTTGAAAGATATGTTATTCCTATGCATAGAAAGTATTTTTGGACTAAAAAATGGATGCAGGATCCTAAAAAGAATTTTTTGTAGGTTAGTTATTATGATCCTGGTGCGCAGTACAGGAAAGGTTGGGGATCATTTAAGAGAAAGAGAGGATTAACCCTTTGTTACAGTTGCAGAAGACCAAGACATCTAGCTAAGGAATGCCCTGGTAGAACACCTAGTTGTGTTTGTTGTAAAGCTATGGACCATGAAGTTTTGGATTTCCCTAGAATTATTGCTAAAGTTGAGAAGATGAATATCAGACAAGAAAACCCTGAGGAAGGCCAAAAAACTAAGACCATGGAAAGATCCTAGAAAGAATCAGAGACTGTATTATTATAGATGAAAGAAACCCTAAATGATCACAGAGGCGCCAATCTATTAGAGATCTTAAAAGAAAAAGAGTGCATAGAAACAAGAATAGGAGACTTCAACATAGACTGTGTTCTATATGAGGAAACACAGGTGAATATCATGACAAAAAGAACCTGAGAAATTTTGGGAAAGCCTACTATGATTCCTTCATTGCGGGGAATAGGATTATTTAGAGGAAAGTTGATAGCCCTATGTGGAAGACTTACCCAGATATCTATGAGTACTCATGGAACTTCGATAGAGGAATAATTTGAGGTCATTAAATTTGTTGAGAACAGCGCCCCATTTGCTATTTTGCTAAGAAAAGCTTGTATTGAGAAATATCAGATCCGAACAAAACAAGAAGAGGAAGCTCTAGAACAGAAAAAGAAAGAACTAAGAGATCTCATGACTAGTAGAATAGCGCACTTACTGAAAGAAAAAAAATACCAGCCAAAGCTACTGAGGACAAGAGATCTAGACATTGAAGTTGAAAGAACACATAAATACTTGAGACACCTGTCTGTACAAGAGAGTAGAGCACCTACTCCAGAAAAATAAGTATTAACCTAAAACCTTATGAAAGAATATCATCAACACGAAGTTACTATGTTGAGTACAGATAAGAAAAAGAATGCAAAGAGGAATATCTAGATGCAGATCATAGTAAATAAGGCTAGAAATCTTAGCAAGAAGAAAGCAAAGCTAGAAAAATTGCAAGAGGCACCAGAAAGGACTTCATAGAAAGAAGGTCTACAGAACTTGAACTTTGCTGAAATATCATAAAAGCACAGAGTGGCACTTCGCCATGGTGGAGCAGTATGATCGTTGGAGGTATTATGACCATTAGATCGATGCTCTTGAAGGATTAAAAAAATAGTTATGATCAGAAAGCTCACCACTAGACCATTGGGACCGTGTCATAACGGATGGAACTGCATTGATTAAGGATTTTCAACCCATTGGAAGAATCTGTTACGATGCTATCTATTTATCCCATCAAATGTTGCACCAAGAAAATTTTTGTGAATTATATCTGAAACTACAAGAATATTCATTGTTATCGCGTTGTGCCTATTGAGACTTTTCCAACCGGCCTATTACATTGAGTGTTTTATCATTGACTTGAGATACCTGATCTCGAGCATGCATGTCAGACGAACTCAGCGTAGTAGAAAATTTTATCGAAGAAATTCTAATCAACCTTATGATTGAGAAGGTGATGTCTGTAGGATTTCAAGCTTCATCGACGCAAGAAGTGAAAGCCTCCACGTCGACTGCTCGTGGATCTGGACCATCCTGAGCTACAATCAAGAAACAAACCAAGAACTATGATGACTTAGCGAATGTGAAGCTAATCGCATCCATCCTGACCAACTACATCCCACCTCTGGCTAGAGTGGTGAGTCATGACAATGTCCCAAGGGACTTCAACTACACGATGATTATTGCATACCTCCTGAAGGGGATATGCACAGTCAAGCCACAACTAGATAAGATTCCAACCTTGAATATAAATGACTATAACCTAGGAGATCGCAAGAGATATGGCATGCTCGCACCTCACAAATATTTAACCAATACGAAGGGAAAGAAGTCGATGATCATTCCCCAACCATGGACTATGGACATAGTGAGGTTCACTATTCTGAACATAATGAGGATACCCCATTTTGGAAGGCACCGGGAGGNTAAATCTCTGAAGTGGATCTCTGGATCCCTCCTATCAAATCTATCCTTGAGTCTCTCTGTGAACTCTTTGTAGGAGGTGATGTGATTGTGACCCAATGTCACCAATCCATGATACCACCACTCGTGTGCCTCACCCTCCAAGTGTAGGGTGGAGAAACCGATGGCCTCTGCCTCGGTCATCTGGTTGAGCTTGTAGTAGGTATCTAGTTTCTGTACCCAAGCTCTGGTAGTGCATCTGGATGATCTGTCAAAAGAAGGTATGGTGAGTTTACCAACTTTTCGAATCAGGTCAATGTTATTCCCCTGATGCTGCTACTGCTGCCCTCCCCTCTGTGGCTCTCTAGGACGGTTCCTGAGTCTGAGTCCACAATACTTGACTAAGGTCATGTCCTGATGAAATTTATGGCCCAAGGCCGCATACTCTCTCTGATACTTTGCAATGTCCTCTACATGTGTGGGCGGTCTTTGTGCTATCGGTATCTGAGCTGCTACTGGGGTTTCCCTCTGGAAACTGGGAAACAACGGACGTGGAATCCTACTCGCAGAGGTATACGTGCAAGTGGGTGACTGGGGTCTACTACCTGCCCCTGAGTTCCCATGCACTGCATGTGGGCCTTGTGTGCCCAAAATTCCTACCATAGCTAGTCTATCTGCTACCTGAGCCAAAGACTGCAACATGGTCCGTTGGCTAGCTAGCATGTCACTGATAATCTGCATGAAGGCTACGTCTAGATCCACGGGGGCCTTACCACTGCCCTCTAGTCATTCATACCTATCACCTAGCCTCTTCTTTGCTTCGTTCTCGGCCTCGCGCTTTGCTCGTCGCTCTGCTTCTCTGAGTGCCTCTTCCTCTTCCTCTGAACTGGGAGGGAAGGGAGGAAAGTTAGTCTTGTCCCTTCTTCCCCTTCACCTGTTGTAAGTGACATATTTGTCACCTTCATGCTCATGGCCATCTGGTTCCTCTACTGGATTCATGGTCTTTAGTCACAGGTTGGCAGGACTAAAGCTCTGATACCACTGAAATATCCCTGATCTGGTTGATCAAGATATTCGCTACTATTCTAATGCTCTGGCATGCAGATCTGATACACTGGGGGTTTATGGATGTGTTTTAGCCGTGTGTTTGAGGTGTTCTTCAGTTATTGTGGTTGCATGTTGGTTATTGCAGGTGCATGTTGGTTATTACATGTGCATGTTGCATATTTAATGTTTAACAATCACATAAGGGTGCATGCAAGAGTATAGAATGTCAACTGCTCAATATCATGAATAATAACAGTTCAAGCATGTAAATACAATAACCTACAAGAAATATAGAATCTAGACGTTAGTCATATCTCCTCAATCTGTACTAGAATACAATCAAATAACAAAAAATACCCATGATCATAAGAAGATAGTAGATCTTATGCATGCACGGATAGATCGGCAAAAATGTGCGATTCTGGAGAAATACGGTAACCGCTACCAGCTGGAAAACTCGATCTGAAGAACCCAACATCAGAATGTGCTCGAAAATGCTCCAATAGATGCGCCATGGTCTCTATACTAGGATGGATGTCTGTCAGAACTCGGATCTGACCTCTACGGCACTGTATCTGGACCCCTGGGGGGTTTGCACCCCTCCTGGGACATTGAATGTGCCCTAAAAGATTCCACCATTGGAACCTGTTTCTATATGGCTCGAAACAATCGTCTCGTCAAATGATGAAATGGGTCGAAAGGGTTTGTCTGGATCTGCCCTGGAACATCTGTATGCAACGCCAAATGCCTGTCGAGAATGATTGTGCCCTGAATAGCTGGGTGAATCGATATGAAAGATTCCACTGTCAGAATCTGATGATAGATGGCTCAATGGAAGCACCCTGGTTGGATATCTACTAGGTCAGAATGAATTTGCAATCGAGACATAGGTCTATTACAGATCTTCGAATCCTCAAAATAGCTTGCACCCTCCACAATGAATACTCCTGAAATGAACGGTGAAATACCTGAATGGTATCTCCAATGGCTAGGGTGTGTCTTCCAACACTAAAACTGATCAATGGTGATGGTTTGCTCCAAAAATCCACAAAAAAGTAAGGTTGGCTCTCCTCCTCCTCTCAGAACTCTCAACATCAAATCATAACAATGCATAAAGAGGAATTAGGTCAAATTCTTCCCTTTATATCTTTCCCAACCTAATTCTTCATTGACCTCACTTAACCTAGGCGCCTTTCCTCCTAAAGTGATTTATTTGTCAATTAAGTCCCCCCTTAACACCTTTTCATTCTAATTCTCCATTGACTTAGGCTTAAGTGACTTTCCCTAAGTATTTTGGATTAATTCATAGTTTAGTCGTTAGTGCCTCCTTATTTCTCCATCTTGTTCCATGTTTGTGCCTGACTATAGTCTACGAGAACATATAGACTACTAAGTCACTCCCTGCTGGCCTACTCTTGTGAACGAGACATCACAGAGAGACATGGAGTGGAGGACACATGTCAGCAAGAGGTGAAAGTGATAAGAGGAAGGGGAAGTGGTAAGAGGCTTAAATGGGCCTGCACAAAACCACATCATTCTAGACCCCCCCCCTATTAAAGGCAAAATGGCAAGGGGGGTCCGGAATCAATCCTCAGGCACAGATCCATGTGCCTCAATCCCAGTCACTTAGACTTGTGCTACCCATTTTGGACCCTCCCCCCCCCTGCCCCATTAAAGGCAGAACGACGGGGAGGGGGGTCCGGAATTGGTCCTTGTCTATAGATCTGGGCGCATGGATCACGACCACCCAGATCGATGCACCTTTTAAATCACATGGGATAACTAAGATCTTCAGTAGATTAACGGTCCCGATCCTTTCAGGACTTCTCCCACCATGCATCCCTAATGGATCTCTTCCTCATTTTGTGAAATGGTTCAATAATTTCCACATGTCCTCTTTCTTTAGGCCCTGCCTTTCCATAGAACCATGATCTATGACCGTGGGCTAGGCTCTCGGGGCTTTGCATTTCGTGTTTCAGGGTTTTGAAACCCAAGGGAGAACCTTTTCCTCCTAACCAGTGATCCATGAAAATTTGACTCCCAAAACGTCGACTAGTTGCCACCTGTCCCCACTAGATTGGATGGCCTCGTTTATTTCGGCGATATGGGTTCTATTTCTTGCGCTAAACCTTGCCAATCTCTGTTGATTGCAATTACCTACCGACTGTTGATTTGCTCCATGGATGGATTCTCACTATTGAAAATAGTATTTATCCGCTCGCTTGATATTTTAAGCCCGAAACAATATTCTCTGAGTACTTCACTTGGCGCTCATGGTTGCGGCCTTTGAATAAAATGCATTTGATGGAATTTTAAACCCCGTTTCTTTGCATTTTACACCAAGGGCCTGAAACTCGAGAGAAACATCCCCCTTGCAAGAATTGGTGATAACAAGGCTGAGTAAAACCAAGCCATACCTTTGTACAGGTAGTGGATAGGGTCACCTTAATGGTTGACTGTAGGTAGGTTTGGATCTTCATTCATTGTAAGAAGTCATAGGGATAAGGTGTATTAACTAAGATAGTGATGGCACTAAGGTAGTAGATAGGATAAGCTCAAGGAGCCTTCTTGGAAGAAGAGATTCTGAGAGATGAGATTTAGGACGAGGATTATGAGAGAAGAGCCTGATAAGCTCGAAAACTCAGAAATAGGAGGTAGACTAGTTCTTTGAGAGAGCTTGAGAGAGTTCAGACTCGGTTGTAGTATAGCTTGCACATATTGTAATAAGATTTTCATATTAATGAAAAAGACAATAGTTTTTCCTGCATATGATTTTTTATGTGTTTATGTGTTTCATGAATGGATGTTGTAGGTGTATGATAGGTTTCATCTGCAATAGGAAGATAGATTTATCTATCTTTGTTTGGGTTCAAAATATCATTCTGGATTCTTTAGGTTCTGCAAGGAGTGCACAATAGAACAATTGAGGCTTTGTAGTCAATGCAAGGAGTGTGCTTCTGAACTCTGTGGAGTCAGAAAAGAATGTGCTTGGAGGGCACACCATAACATTTACAGACTCAGGAAGGATCCTCAAGGTTGTTGAATACCTTGTAGGACATCTTGTGCAGAGGAGGCATAGAGAAACATAATTAATGGAGATTTTGTAGAGCTCTGTCAAGAGGGCATTGAGTAGGTGCAAGGAGTGCACAACAAAACTTTGTTTTGAGTTCAAATAGAAGAGAATTGTCAAGGACAAGACACTCACAAAGTTACTGAATACTCTGGAAATATCATAAAGGAGTGCTTGAGAAGAAGGTTTCCAAGAGGGCACGTATATCTCTTTGAGGAACAAAGAAAATAACTAAACTATTTGTTTGAATATTGGCATATTCAGGTTTCAATGCTTCAACAATGCACCAACAAAACCCTAACTACCAACCCTTTCGGCAACACCTATGAAGCAAATGAAGTCTCACACGAATACTCTAGAAATATCATAGAGTGCTTGAGAAGAAGGTTTCCAAGAGGGCACGTATATCTCTTTGAGGAACAAAGGGGATAGACACATGTTGGCCCTTGACCAAGTTTTGTGGAAACACTGGTCATGTTTGACCAATTTTGGGACTTTGACAAGCTGGTCGAAGGTAGAGCGTAATTCAAAGCAGAGATCATAGGATCTTGACCCCTTTTTTAGGGTTTATGTAATTGGTATGGGGATGTCGGCATATGGGTTCTACCCATGATTAGGCCCTTTTTGTAATGTATAAATAGATATCTAGACGATGTAAGAAACACACGAGATCTAAGTGGTGTTGTGCTAAGTGCAAGTGATAGTTTTAAATTCTTTGTGGATGCTGTTTTGAACACTTACAGAGAGTGAAAGTGGTTTTAAGAATCTTGTGTGTAGATTGTAAGAAGTCTTTGTGTGGTAAACTAGCTCGAGGAAGGAGGATCTAGAAAAGTGCACGTAGATCTCCTGTTTTATGTGGAGTAGGATTTTGTGTCTCTGTGCATGTAGATGATTGATAGAAGACAATAAAGAGAAGAAGAGTTGGTGGACGTAGCCCCAGGGTGGAGGTGAACCATGTATATCCTATGTTATGGTTGATTTGTGCATTATGGTTGTTATATTTTTCAAGTGATTTATGCTTAGTGCAGTAATGTATGTTTAGATGAATTTGGTATGATAGCTTAGTGCTTAGCAATGTGAATGAATCCTAGATCTGATTTATCTCTATATGCTAAGTGCTTGACTGTGTTAGACCTTATTGAATATTGTGTTTCTCTATAATTAGGGTTTATTTGCGCTGTGAATAAGGGTTAAATACTAATGAATGACAACTTCTAAGTGCTCTGTTAGAGTGTTGTAATCATGGATCTGTGTCCCATATAGGTTGCAGACACTTAAGTTGTGCAACCACCCCTTCCTCTACCTCGTGTGAGACTTCATTTGCTTCGCAGGTGTTGTCGAAAGGGATGGTAGTTAGGGTTTTGTCTACCCCTATGCCAACAAATGGTTTAGTTGCTGGGACATGAAACTGTGATTGATGGGAATTGAGGACAAGAGAAAGCTATGTGCGTAGATCTATTTCCCTAGTGCGCAGTATTCTACTTGACTTGCGAATCTCTGTGCTAAGAAAGGAATTAGATTTGAAGAAAAGAGGTAAGATCATAAATCTTTGTGCTCTGATAAAGGTAAGATAAGTGGAATTTTTTGTTTCAAAAGGATGGATCTAGGTATATTTGATAAAAAAATTCCTAGCTTGAAAAATAGGGCACAACTAGAAGATAAAATATTTGATATGCGTAGATATGATAAAATTTTTGAAAGATATGTTATTCCTATGCATAGAAAGTATTTTTGGACTAAAAAATGGATGCAGGATCCTAAAAAGAATTTTTTGTAGGTTAGTTATTATGATCCTGGTGCGCAGTACAGGAAAGGTTGGGGATCATTTAAGAGAAAGAGAGGATTAACCCTTTGTTACAGTTGCAGAAGACCAAGACATCTAGCTAAGGAATGCCCTGGTAGAACACCTAGTTGTGTTTGTTGTAAAGCTATGGACCATGAAGTTTTGGATTTCCCTAGAATTATTGCTAAAGTTGAGAAGATGAATATCAGACAAGAAAACCCTGAGGAAGGCCAAAAAACTAAGACCATGGAAAGATCCTAGAAAGAATCAGAGACTGTATTATTATAGATGAAAGAAACCCTAAATGATCACAGAGGCGCCAATCTATTAGAGATCTTAAAAGAAAAAGAGTGCATAGAAACAAGAATAGGAGACTTCAACATAGACTGTGTTCTATATGAGGAAACACAGGTGAATATCATGACAAAAAGAACCTGAGAAATTTTGGGAAAGCCTACTATGATTCCTTCATTGCGGGGAATAGGATTATTTAGAGGAAAGTTGATAGCCCTATGTGGAAGACTTACCCAGATATCTATGAGTACTCATGGAACTTCGATAGAGGAATAATTTGAGGTCATTAAATTTGTTGAGAACAGCGCCCCATTTGCTATTTTGCTAAGAAAAGCTTGTATTGAGAAATATCAGATCCGAACAAAACAAGAAGAGGAAGCTCTAGAACAGAAAAAGAAAGAACTAAGAGATCTCATGACTAGTAGAATAGCGCACTTACTGAAAGAAAAAAAATACCAGCCAAAGCTACTGAGGACAAGAGATCTAGACATTGAAGTTGAAAGAACACATAAATACTTGAGACACCTGTCTGTACAAGAGAGTAGAGCACCTACTCCAGAAAAATAAGTATTAACCTAAAACCTTATGAAAGAATATCATCAACACGAAGTTACTATGTTGAGTACAGATAAGAAAAAGAATGCAAAGAGGAATATCTAGATGCAGATCATAGTAAATAAGGCTAGAAATCTTAGCAAGAAGAAAGCAAAGCTAGAAAAATTGCAAGAGGCACCAGAAAGGACTTCATAGAAAGAAGGTCTACAGAACTTGAACTTTGCTGAAATATCATAAAAGCACAGAGTGGCACTTCGCCATGGTGGAGCAGTATGATCGTTGGAGGTATTATGACCATTAGATCGATGCTCTTGAAGGATTAAAAAAATAGTTATGATCAGAAAGCTCACCACTAGACCATTGGGACCGTGTCATAACGGATGGAACTGCATTGATTAAGGATTTTCAACCCATTGGAAGAATCTGTTACGATGCTATCTATTTATCCCATCAAATGTTGCACCAAGAAAATTTTTGTGAATTATATCTGAAACTACAAGAATATTCATTGTTATCGCGTTGTGCCTATTGAGACTTTTCCAACCGGCCTATTACATTGAGTGTTTTATCATTGACTTGAGATACCTGATCTCGAGCATGCATGTCAGACGAACTCAGCGTAGTAGAAAATTTTATCGAAGAAATTCTAATCAACCTTATGATTGAGAAGGTGATGTCTGTAGGATTTCAAGCTTCATCGACGCAAGAAGTGAAAGCCTCCACGTCGACTGCTCGTGGATCTGGACCATCCTGAGCTACAATCAAGAAACAAACCAAGAACTATGATGACTTAGCGAATGTGAAGCTAATCGCATCCATCCTGACCAACTACATCCCACCTCTGGCTAGAGTGGTGAGTCATGACAATGTCCCAAGGGACTTCAACTACACGATGATTATTGCATACCTCCTGAAGGGGATATGCACAGTCAAGCCACAACTAGATAAGATTCCAACCTTGAATATAAATGACTATAACCTAGGAGATCGCAAGAGATATGGCATGCTCGCACCTCACAAATATTTAACCAATACGAAGGGAAAGAAGTCGATGATCATTCCCCAACCATGGACTATGGACATAGTGAGGTTCACTATTCTGAACATAATGAGGATACCCCATTTTGGAAGGCACCGGGAGGTTAAAACCTGCGATAAGATCCTTTTGTCATGCTTCCATGGTGGTTATCTATGGCTAGAAAAATGCATCAACATTGATCTGATGCTGATCCATCAGATTACCGGATTGCACACATAAGGACCAGACCCACAATATTTTTACCTAGGAAAGGCTGCAGACTGCGCTTTGGCACAGACAATTAAAGACACCTATGGTGATGTGGAAAAGGGGAAGTGGGGATAAAAGGTATCCTCCATCCAGAATGGCATAGTGTTCCTAGCCTTCTAGTTGATCACAGGTAAGCTAGTAAGAAAGAACAGACCCACGCAGGTCACATGGTTCATTGTTGATCTCGCGGGAAAATGTGTATAAGGGATACAAATGAACTGGGTGAGCTACCTTGTCAACCAGTTAGAGCAGGATTGTCATGAATCTCAGGATCAGGGCTACGAGTTCCACTTCAATGGGTTGTTGATCCTCATCACGTTCATTTCTTGGGAGATGCTAGAAGGTGTGACCTTCCCTGAGATTGAACCATCCAAGCCTCTAGCTACGAAGTTCACCATGCTCTGGTACTCAAGTGACATGGGGAAACAATGGCAGTCAAATTCGATGTTCCACACCTACTACCTATAGTTGAAGAGGGCTATTGATTCCTTCCCTCATATGACACCAAACACCCTTCACAGGTTCAGGCCTTATGTGAAGTTTCGCGCAGATAAACATTTTATTTATATCACTATGCATGGATATGAGCACAAAGAAGAGTTGCAGAGTTACTATAAGCTCACAGAGGAGGACATGGAAGAAATAACTAAGGAATGGCCTGTAGATTTCCTTATCCTAGTCGACCAGAATGAATTGTCTGACCCCAACCTAATCAGAAATTTGGTGGTTACTCGCGAAGAGTACGATATACCTGGAAGTAGCATAAGAAAGAAGACGAAAGAGGTATAGAAAATGAAAAGAGCATCCCAATAGACTGGTTCATATTCACCAGGAGGAGGAGATGATGACGAAGTAGACAAAGAAGAGCATAATGGAGAAGAATACAAGCATAAGCAAGGTGAAGTAACATCACCTAGGGATCCCATTAATGAGGCTGAAGCATCCAACAAAATAAAGGTTTCCCCCATAAGACCTACATCGCAGAAGAAGCCCAAAGATAGTTAACCACAGATGTAGAGTGTGGTCATGGAGGACGACATCAATCTCATCATTGTTGTTGTGTAAGACACCTTGGAAGATATCTTATAGCACAGTGAAGAAAAACAAGAGACCATGTATGAAAGGATTGAAGCAGAGATGAGAGGGGTACAACAAGCCCTTCACTCCAGTTGCATAGTGTCTATTGCACCCTCGCCATCAGAAGAAATAGAGCTGGGAGATGAGTCTGCCCAACTCCGAGAATAGAAGATGTGACTGAAGCTCACCTTCGTCGTGTCCAAGAAGAAAAATAACATGCCATAGAGACCCTGAAGCAAGAACAAGAAGAAGTCATAGAGAAACTTTGGGTTGCACATTAGGAAAAAGATGACCTCCAAGAGAAGTTCACAGAGGATAGAGCACAAATATAGCAAGAGAAAGAATAGTTGCTCATGGAGCAGTTCAGATTTAGATAAGCATTCAACAAAGAAATTCACTCTATGATAGGCTTAGAAAAGAAGGAAGAAGACCCAGTGGAAATTCAAGTAGCGAGGCTTGTTGAAGCCATCTAGAATCTACAACAGAGAGCAGCAGATCTAGAGCTACAAAAATTGCCAAGCACTTCACAGGACGTGTGAGATCAAAGAGAAGAAACTTCCCAGAGCACAGTTGAGAGAATCAAAGAATTAGCCTTGGAATGCAAACAACTCATCATTCAAAGTGCGCAGACTTATGATCGACTTACAGAGGAACCTGAACTAAAGACACTAGAGTCACAGCTCTAGGAGGCAAAGAAGCAAGCAACAAACATCAACAGTACAAGAACATTTTAAACTCCTGTCAGCAGTTAAGAGGATGAAAAAGTCCCAACAATAGCACATGGCTCAACAAAAGGTCCATGCCATACAAAGAAAAGTCATGGAAGTCACTCAGAAGCTCCAGCCCATATAGGATGTAGCTTGCTAACTTTTTGAGGAGATTGAAGGACGAGGATCTGAACTAGAACAAGAAGTCACCATAGTCGAACAATGCTTGGAAGGACCTGTGAACAAGGTAGTTATTCAAGAGTTTGTTGAGTAGGAGGCTCTGGCAAAGCAACATGTCAAAGAAACTCGAGTCAAGCTCGAGGCATTTGAGGCTGATTTACCCAGATTAGAGTGACTTGAGATGAGTCACATGTGAGTGTTGGGGGCCTATTGTCCCTTGACAAGGTTTTGTGGAAACACTGGTCATGTTTGACCAATTTTGGGACTTCGATAGGCTAGTTGAAGGCAGAGCACAAGTCAAAGAAGAGATCGCGGGATCTTGACACCTTTTTAGGGAAGTTTTGGGATTAGGGTTTATGTAACGAGTATGGGGATGTCGGCCCATGGGTTATACCCATGATTATGCCATTTTTGTAATGTATAAATAGATATCTAGATGATGTAAGAAACACA
>JZKD02S0665471.1:0-15460 GCA_000966675.3 Picea glauca | reverse complement strand
CTCATCAAGGAAAAGGGAAAGGGAATGTCCCTTAGGTGGATTTGTTAGGCACACTAAGGGAAAGGCTTTGGGATAGCTTACCAAAGTGTCGTTAGGGTACAAAGAAGATTCAAAATCTTCCTCTGTAGTGGGGCCAAAATGTTATAGAACAAGTTGTAGGTTGGGAAAATCCCAACCCAACCACAAAGTAAGTGCTACAAATTTGGAATCCTACACCCAATGTCACCTCGATGTAGTTCCTGCACTTCAAGGGTGACTAGGTCACTCTAGAGAAGCGATCCTGGTGACCCTAGGGGGAATGAGATGGATATGGATAGAGATGGAAGTGGAGGCCCTATAGGTCAAGTCTAAGTGGATTGAAATGTGTGGAATGAATTCTTGGGAGGGTCCAAGGGTTGCCAAGTATGTTGAGTGACCTGCAAATGGTGAAATACCTGCCCGAGACACAAAAAACTACTTTGCAATGATGTATGTTATTTGGATCAACAAGTTAAGATTTATGTCCCTAATTTTTATCAATATATAACAATATATATCAGCAATAATATGGTACTATAGGCTGCTCGGTAAATTCTAGAGATCAAGTAGAAAATGCAAGAGAAAGACTAGTAAATGACTAGCTAAACTCAAGACAAAAACCAATGTTCCAGCATGAAAATATAAGACCGTTGTAAACACTTGTCTGTAGAAAATTATATCAGCCTTATGGCTGTATTATTCAATGTATTACAACAAGAAAATCAGCCATTGAAATCCCCTCAAACTTTGCCAAAAAGTGCGCTAGACCAAGAAGAATAAGTGTGCAAACTTTGAGCAAAATCCAATGGTTGATAAGAGAGTTATTCAAACAAATGATTTAGGGTTTCTGCAGCCCTAATGGCTGAAGATGTAATTTTATAACAGCAGAAAGAAGTATCCCCTTTATGGGGACTCCCTAGTGGCTGTGAGGTGCCCAAGGCACAAGGAATACATTCCACTTTGCAAGAAGTAAAAATGACCAAAAATAACGTTTCCCAATGCAATCTTTTATTTCTCCAATGCAATAACAAATGACTAGTGCTCTTAATTATTGGGTTAATGGGGCCATGAAAAGAAATATCTAGAGAATATACCTCCTTGGGGGTGTAACCCCTTTTACTTTCCAAGGTAAGTTTCTCTAGCTAGGGTTTAAGCTAAGAGGGTGTATGCCCTTATATCTCTCTTAGCAAAATCTTGTTTAACCAATGAAATGAAGCATAAAGTGATAAAGACAATGGTGGGGGTGTATGCCCTTATACTTCCCACCTAGATCCTAGCACAATGACCTTGACTTGAAAGAAATGATAGCATGAGAGTAAAAAGCATACCAATTCAAGGAAAAATGCCAAGATAATCCACCACAATAGCAAGAGAGAAGCCTTCCAAGGCTAATGCATCACTCACATCAACCATAAGATCAAGAGATAACCATAAAAATGATCTTAAAGAGACATTTTTTTCAAAGATAATGAAGATTTGAAACCAATACTTCTCACATTGAGGGAGAGTTATGATAAAATGAGATCTTATGATCTCTTATTTATACAAAATGTCACCAAGGTGACTTGTCCACATATTAAGGGGTAAACCACAAGACTAGGGGTCAACAACCCTAATCTTGCTCCCTTTAACAAAGTAATTTAAAAAAATTCATTTAAAGTTTCAATTTTGCACAAATAAACCCTAATTTTTCATGGACGTCTCCCCTTTAGGGGACGTTTTGCCACTTAGAAGAAGTCGTTGGTGTCGAAGAAGCATGGGTAGGCCTTCAAAGGCCACATGTCAAGAATCTAGACAATATCCTCATGGTGAAGACCCTCTTATCCTCAAAACATCCATGTGTAAATGAGTGGCACCTCACCACCAAGCCCTAACCCCCCTAGGTGACGTCATCCCTCTGGGAGTGACATTTTGCCTCTCCTAGGAAAAAGGTTTGGCATGTGAGGGCTAGGCTATTTCATCCAAGTCAATCTCAATGCATTCCAAGTTTGATCTTTCTCATCCGGCACGCGGGCCCTTGGCATCCAACATGTGGGTTTGTGTTGTGGGTGGGAATCCCTCCTACGGACTAGCACTAAGGGTTTTATCATGCATGCATAAATGACCTAAAGATCCTTACTTGTTACCATCATCCCATGCATATACCCCCATTACTCATATGTAAATACAAGGCTCAAGAGATTAAGTTGACGTACCTTATTCTTCGTGTTTGATGTTGATCCCTTTTCGCGCTTGGTCGTTCTTTGACTGCAACTCTCCTCCCAATGTTGAACTGCATTCACTAAAGACAATCAAAGAACTCCACATGCATTTGATCTATGAACTAATGGGTTAGAGATTTTATCAATCATACAATCAATATTCCAATAATGACAATCTCATATGGCGGGACGGGAAAAACAATTCTTTTATTAACTTCACAATGACACCTTACAATGATAAAGTCGGCTATTGCTCCTCGATCCTGGTCCTGGGCTCTTCTTCCACTGTCTTCCAACTACTTTTCTCTATACTTCTCTTTGCACAAGGATGGTTAAAGGTTCGGACAAAGGGAATGCTCAATTGGGTATAGTTTCTTTACTATGATTCTCCTCTTCCAAATGGGACCCCTACCCCTTCTTTTATAGGTTAGAAGGAGCTAGGTATTTGGTCGAATGTCTGGCCATGCATGACTGAAAGGTTTAGTTAACTTACCCAAAGCTGTGTGTTCCGTCAACAACTTTCCTTTTTTCATGCTTTTGTAGGTACACACGGGCTGTCTTGGGTCATCTAGCGTGTACACGCGTGCAGTAATGGAGCAGGGCGCGTGGGCCTTTATAAAAGGGGTTTTTAAGAAGAGTTGTTCAACAATGTTTTGGCAAAGAAGGAATCTGAGATGGCCTGATGTCAGGTAATCATGTCTGGTACAAATTAGGGTTATAACAACTTGTAGACCCATGGAAGCCCAAGCTAGGCTAGTTCTCCCAAAACTGTCCACCAAATAGGTCCTGCAAAGACAAATGAGCACGCCCTCCGAGGATCTCAAGTCATGATATCATGATAAGTGAATCCAATCAATAAATGAGCCACCTAAGCATGTGCATCAAAGATCAACATATCAAACAATTAATTGCTCAAAGACATTATGCGACTTGTTAAGCTTGAATATGGGAGGGTTGACGAGGTGTCCTATTAGGTAGATATTTCCCTAGGTCAAGGAAGGTTTCCAAGAGATCCCTCTCTAACCCATGTAAAGTGGATGAAGTGGTTGGGGTCAAGACTCAATGGCCATAGGGCTAATGACATACAAGGGGTCGTAGTATCTCATTCATGGGTTCCTTTGTAGAGGGTATGTGGTACCTTCTGTTAGCACTGAGAGTCACCCTCAAACTTCTATAGGATAAGCCCAGTACCCATCAAATAGGTTTGTAATGGTAAATTTATGATGAAGTGTCAAATGGATAAAACTCAACATAACAATGCACAAATACATAAATTTCTAGGCAAGATGCATAAGCAAGTGAGGTCTTTGCTAACTTCATTCAGTGATTTAAAGATAAATTTGGGTAGATGGAAGACTTTAATGAGAAGGATGAATTAGTCTACTATTAGCATCAAGCCTTACTAGTATACAAATGAAGAAAAAGCTTAGACACAAGAACTTCTTTAATCCAAGCTTTTAAACACTGATGATAATCACAACAACATCACAATCAAACATACATTGTAACACAACTATAATCTCTCAATTGAATCATTCAATGATGAGAAAATCAGAGTGAGAAATAAGTAAGATGATGGAAAAGAAAGTTGACTTCTATTAGGCAAAATTTCTCAAATCTCATACACAAAAACCAGAGTTTGGCACTGTTACATCAAAACATTACTACGTGAGTCTATGCTCAACCATTCCAACCCAAAAATGTTCTTCTAATGCTGTATTTATAGCCTAATACAAGGAATGACATCATAAAATTTGAGCTTGATCCTCTAACATAGGATTCTCCCATCTAAAACTGAAAATCTTACACATGTTCGAGTGGAAACAACAAACTGCTAAAAATAGGGGAAATGTTGGTGACCATCCTAACACCATAATATTTTCATAGTGAGGTTTCCTTTGAGCGTGTATCCTTCATTTCCAGGTAACCTCCAACTCTAACTGACCTCCAAGCATATGTGCTAAGCTCCACTAGCCATCTGGTGACCATTGAGTCTCTCAAAACCCATCAAAACATGAATTGGAAGTGCATAGTGGAAGTGGTGACATGTCAGGGTAGTGGTGGCATAAGGGTGATGGTGATGGTTGTCTAATCTTGTGATGAGATGAAGATATGAACTACATGCATGGGCCAACATCAACCTTGATTTATTTGTGTTAAAACCTAAGAAAACCATAAAAGGAGAACAAAATGGAAACTTAAACAAGACTAAGGATAAAAAATTAAATATCTAAGGATGAATTGACCCACAGGAACTTCATGAGACCCTTAACAACTTCATGTGATAACATTGGCTCCACAGGGGATGGCATGCTCCCTGTGAGTTTCCAAGAACAAGTAGTTTCAGTGTCTTATCTTAGGGCTATGGGGTCATTTATTCAACTAGAAAGAAAAGAAAAAAGTGACATTTACAATGGATGGGACAACCACTCATGGCTTAATCAAAATACTTCTTCAGAAAGTGTCCATTAACACGACCACAAAAAACTTCAAAATCCTCCAAGTTCTGCAATTTATAAGTATTATTTTGAAAAACTTCAGAAATCTTGAAAGGACCAATACACAAGGCTTCGAATCTACCATGTTTGTCTTTGTCTTTGGGTGCATCCCACTTGAGCACAAGATCTCCCAGCTGGAAATTCTTTGCTTACCTTCTTGTCAACGACTTGCTTGATCTTCTGCTGATGGTTCTGTGCTTTATCCAGGAGCTACTCCCTAGTCTGATGTACTTCTACTAGTTGTTGTATCCTTCTGACCATATCATCTGGTTCTACCTTTTGATCCTGAAGGAAATTTGCCATAGGAAAGGCAAGCTGAGTAGGAGAAATAACTTCAATCCCATATACAAGATGAAAGGGGGAAATACCAAGTGATTTCTTTGTAGTGACTCTATCAACCCATAAGGAAAATTTCAACTTTGAGTCCCATGCTTTCTTGTTGTCCTCCAGTAACTTCTTGATGATCTTTGCAAGGATCTTGTTAGAGGATTCTACTAAACCATTGCCTTCGAGGTAATAAGGAGTAGAATGGACTAATGAAATCCCATACTTCTCACAAAACTTCACCAATGGTTCAACTTTGAAAGAGGCAACATTGTCAGTAACAACCTTGCTTGGACAACCAAATCTTGACATGATATCCTCAAGACAACTAATGATTACCTTGTGTGAGGCACTCCTTGTAGGAATGGATTCTATCCACTTGGTGAAATAGTTAGTTGCAGCCAAAATCCACCGATGTTGACCACTTGATGTTGGATGACTTTCCCCAATGAAGTCAAGTCCCCATTGTTGGAAAGGGCCAAAAACCACCACAGGATTTAGAGGCAAATATTTCAGCTGCTATTTTCCTGAAAACTTCTGGCATTTGTCACAGGCTCTAATCTTTGCACAAACATCAGTAAAAATGCTAGACAAAAAATATCTAGATTTGAGGATATTATATGCCGTTGTTCTCCAAAAGTGATGACCCCCACACAAGCTGTCATGAAAATCAGTCATGGCCTTTTGAGCCTCCTATGGATCTAGGCATCTCAAGAGAACCCCTAGAGGATATTTCCAATACAATATGTGATCAATGAGACAATATCTGATTGCCTTTAGCTTCAAAGATCTTACCTTTTTCTTCTCCAAACCATCAGGCGGTTGCAGCTTTTGCAGAAAATAAATGATGTCTTTGTACCAAGTGCATTCTACCAAGTTGGGATTGATATCAAAGCTTTTGACAAAAATATCAGTTTTCTGATTTTCAGAGTTTAGGTTCATGAAATTAACCCCCAGTTCTTTGCAATTTGATTCAACCAGCAATCTAGCTAAACCTTGGCCTTTCACCAACTTAGTAGGCTTCATTTCAAGGTCAAACTCCAAAATTTTGGCAATCCACTTGCTCCTCTTTCCATCTATGTCAGGGTGGATAAGTATTTTTTTCACAGAGGTTGATGGGACATATAAAATAATCTTGGAATGTAGAATGTATACTCTTAAGGCTTTGAGGGATTTAACCAAAACATAAGCTTGCTTTTCCATAATGTCATACCTCATCTCTACATCCCTCAATGCCTTGCTGAAAAAGGAAATAGGCTGTTCCAACCCCTCTGTGTTTTTTTGAAGAAGGAAAACAACCAATGTGTCATATGAGGCAAAAGAGAATATCGTAAATTCCTTTGAATAACCAGGGTTGATTAGAACAAGTGCTTCAGTCAATGCTTGTTTGATTTGGTCAAAAGATTCTTGAGCTTCAACAATCCATTTCACCTCATTCCCCTTTCTAAGCATATATGTGATGTACTTAACCACTTCAACAAAGTTAGAGATGAATCTTCTGAGAAAATTTATTTTACCCAAGAAAGACTGGACTTCCTTCTTGGATCTAGGAAGAGACAGAATCTGGATGGCCTCTACTCTACTTGGATCAATCCTCACCCCTTCTGCTGATACAATGTGTCCCAATAACTTGCCTTCTTTCATAGCAAACAAAGACTTCTTAGGGTTGAGAGAGAGTCCAAACTTTCTACACTTTAGGAAGACCTTTTTCAAATGATGATAATGTTCCTTATTAGATCTTGAGAACACTGTAATTCCATCTAGATATATGACCACAACTTTGTCCTTCTCCCCAATAAAGAAAATATCCATTGCTCACTGAAAGGTTACTCTTGCATTCATTAGTCCAAAGGGAATTTTAGCATACATGAATGTGCCCCAAGGAGTAGTGAAAGCTCCATTCTCTCTATATTCATGTAATATAGAGATCCAATCGTAGCCTGAGAAACCATAAATCATAAACATCCTTTCTGAACTAGTTACCCTTAGTAAAATATGCTCCATCTTTGGCAAGGGGTAATTATCTTTCTTGGAACTTCTGTTCAAATTTCTGAAATCAACACAAAGTATGATTTCACCATCTTCTTCCTCACAGGGACCAAGTTAGCCACCCACTCAGAGTACCTTAAAGGTATGATGATCTTGGCATCAAGCAACTTCTTAACTTCCTTTTCCATAATAGGAAACAACATGGGATTTATTTGTCTAAGCTTCTGGCTAAATGGCTTGGTCTCCTCTTTCAAAGAGATCTTATGTTGAATGATGCTTGTGTTATAAGTTTGTAGATCTTCATATTTCCAGGAAAATACATCAACAAACTCCTTTAATGGCTTGACATACTCATCCCTTTTCTCTTTTGATAAACTGCTAGACAATTTTACATATTTTGGATTTTCCTCTGTACCTAAATTGCATTATGTCACATCAACCTCTTCACTCGAAGCTTTAACCTTCACAACAACATCATTTCTGTCAGATAATCTCTCTAAAGGAACTAATACTTTTGGAATATGGTTACTGGGAAATTGAACAATCTTGTGGTCTGCAATTTTATTGAGGAAAATATCAACATGAGGGATTTTGGTATCATCATGATCTTGATCAATATGAAGAGCATAAAACTCTTCCACTTGATCTCAAGATCATCCTCAAAGACCTTCCAATGTTTGACATTGTTAGTTATAGAGGGTCTATACTTAACTTCCACATCATATTTGAGCTTGGGGGGCAAAGGAATTTTAAAATTACTTGCAGAAACAACCAAATAATCTCCCATAGTATTTCTGTCTCTTGGAACAAAAGAGATATTAAAAGCTGAGAAGAAATTATCAATAAGATCCCAAACTTCATTTCTGTAAGTCCTTAACCTAGGGTGTTTATCTTGATACAAATTTTTAACTTGATGTACAATTAGTTCAACATCTCGAAACACTGCTAACTCTTAAATCTCCATATTTTTAGCAGCCCTCAAACCCCAAAAAAGGGCCTCATACTTTGCTACATTATTTGTAGTTTCAAATTCTGGTTTATAAGACAAAGATATGATTTCTTGAGTTGGGGAAATAAAGACCACTCCAACACCAACACCTTATTTATAAGAGGCTCCATAAAAAAACATCTTCCACACAGGTGTATTTTGAGGAGGTATCCCACAAGTTTTAATGGGTTGTTTTCTTATTTCAATAGGTGATTGAGGAGCATCAATGAGCCGTAAAATACTAGATCCTAAATCAATATCAACTGCAAAACTGGGGTGGTTTGTAGGATTAGCTTCATCACTGATGATGTAAGCTAATTGTGCTTCCCTATAAAGCCTTATGTGCTCTCATCCAAATACATGAATAATGGTATATGAAAGGTCCATCTGCAAAGTCCCCCTAGTCTTTTAATCCAAGATCTTGACAATAACATCCCAAAATTAGGGGGGACATCAACCACCGCAATATCCATGACCACACTCTTCAAGGGCAATTGAAACAAGGTAACAACCATGTCCTTGATGAATCCAAGGCATTTCACTTTTCCGGAGTCAAAAGAGTATAGGTCATGATAATTTTTTGTAATTTCCAGACCAAGCTCATCCATGATAGTTTTAGGCATAAGATTATGAGATGCAATTGAGTCCATCAAGCATTTATGCAAAACTTTATCATGAATATTCAATGATGTGTACAATGGAGGAGATGATTCATCCATGTATTTTGCCAAAGGTCCTAATATGACTATTGGTTTCTCATCTTGAAGGTTCACTAAGTCTGTTGAATTGGAGGAAGATTCGGGTTGCAACATCTTGGAAAGATATTTTTTTAAACTCTTCATTTTTAATCAGCTCTAAAAAGGGTACTGAGATTTTTATCTTTTGAATTTCATTCTCAAAGCTGAAGGAAGAGGGAGATTTCAGAATCTCCTTAATTTCTGGAGCAAGGGTCTTAATCACTGCTTAAGGGTTTTGTTCTTCTTTTTATTTGCTACTAGAAACCACAACCTTAACAAAATTTTATGTTTTGGTGGGCTGATCAGATGTGTTAGGGTTCCCCTCCTTCTTTTTTGACCTTAAGTTGTATTTATTTGGATTTTCATTGGCTTTTCCCCCTTTAATCAATTCATTCAATTGGATTTCCATAAGAGAATCTTCATATGTAGACTGAGATAAATGAGGGGATGGAGAGATATCACCCAGACAATGAATTTTTGGATTATTTTCTTCATCCTCTCCTACATCATCATCAACCAGGTTATTTTGGACAGGGGCTTGGAATTTTTTTATCATCCCTATCCCTATTTCTTTGATCTCTTTGAAGGACCCGAGGGGCATTGTTTGGTCTCCTGAAATTTCCTCTCTTATCAACATTCCGTGTGTTTCTATAATTCTGTTTTCCTTTAAGTTTCATAGTTTCCATTTCAGCAGAAAGTGATTTAACCAATTTTGTTAGTTCATCAACTTGAGGATTGACACCAGAGGAATCAGAGGTTGAAGCTTCAACCCTTCTTTTTCTCCTATCTCTATCATATTTTCCCTTGATCTTGTCAGTTGCCAATATGTTAGATTCTACCTCCAAGGCCACATCTTGCATATGAGCTAGAGAGGTAGATCTTATTTCTCTCAACAAGAGGAAAAAATCATGGTCAAAAGCACTGACATAGGTTATTTTGGCAGAAGTTTATGTGGGCTTAATTTCTGTGGGGATTTTGTTGTACATTTTATTAAATCCTTTTGAAAAATCTGAAATAAATTCCCCTTCTTTCCTTTTGAGTGACCCAAACTCTGTGATATAATATAGGAAACCTTTCTTATCTCCCCAATGCCTCATAAAAGAATCATCCAGAGCTTCAATTCCAACAATAGATCCAGGAGTTAAACCCCTAAACCATTTCCTAGCCTCACCATCTAGGATTTGCACAAAAACTCTCATCTGCACATATTCATTCTCAATATTAATATTGTCATCATAGTTATAAAAGGCTGCAAGGTGTTCCTCTGCAGTTATGTCCTCTTCCCCTGTAAAATTGGGCATGTACTTAAGGTAGTCTCCAACTTGGAGAGAATTCATAGGCCGAGGCAACACAAGATGGGAATACCTAGCAACTACTATGGCATCCATCCTATTTCTAGGAAGGTTAGCACCTGCCATTGGATTATAAATTCTAGGAGAACAAGGAGGAGATTGATTCTTGACTGGTACAACTGCAGTCTTGATTATGTGTAGCTTGGGAGAAGAAGGAATGTAGGATGGAGAGATTTCAGTTTTTACAAGGAGAGGTTGAGTCTTGGAAGAGGATGGTGTAGGTTCCAAGGGAACTGAGGTTTCTTCCTCTTTAGTCACAACAAATTTAATAGTAGGAGGATATGGAGAACCCAAGGTAGGAAAATATTCTAAGCTCTCGAGTCTAAACTAGCTTACAACATCAGGAGAGGCATGAACTTCAAAACTTTCTTCTTTCAATTTGGGAGAAAAAGAAGAGTAATCTATAGGGAAATCTTCAATATCCAAATTTCTAGAAATTTCAATAGAGGGTAAAAGAGGAATACTAGATATAGCTATTGGTGTTTTAAAAGTGGAATCATGAAAATGACTAGAAGTACCTAGTACAATGGTTAAAAATCCTTCTTGAGAAGATTTTCCCTTCTTGATAATATTCTCTGGGTCAGATTCAGGTGTAGCCAAATGTAGATGTGGAGTAGACCTCATGTGTCTGCCTTTGGGAGCCACAACTAAAACATTGGAGTCGCCAGGTGAAAACTGCAATGTTCAATGTACTGATTTCTTATGCACCTTCAAAATCAATATTTCTTTGTCGTTCAATCCTAGGGAAAATTTTCAATCCGTTCCCCGACATAGAGTCACCCTCAGACCATTAGAGGATAAGATTGGTACCCATCAAATAGGTTTGTAATGATAAATTTATGATGAAGTGTCAAATGGATAAAAATCAGCATAACAATGCACAAACACATAAATTTCTAGGCAAGATGCATAAGCAACTGAGGTCTTGTCTAACTTTAGTCAGTGATTTAAAGATAAGTGTGGGTAGAAGGAAGACTTTAATGAGAAGGATGAATTAGTCTACTATTATCATCAAGCCTTACTAGTAGACAAATGAGGAAAAAACTTAGACACAAGAACTTCTTTAATCCAAGCTTTTAAAAACTGATAATAATCACAACAACATCACAATCAAACATACATTTTAACACAACTATAATATCTCAATTGAATCATTCAATGATGAGAAAACCAAAGTGAGAAAGAAGTAAGATGATGGAAAAGAAATATGTCTTCTATTAGGAAAAATGTCTCAAATCTCATACATAAAACCAGAGTTTGGCTCTGTTACATCAAAACATTACTAAGGGAGTATATGCTCAACTATTCCAACCCAAAACTTTTCTTCTAATGCTGTATTTATAACATAATACAAGGAATGACATCATACAATTCGAGCTTGATCCTCTAACATAGGATTCTCCCATCTAAAACTAAAAATCTTACACATGTTCGAGTGGAAACAACAAATTGCTAAAAACAGGGGAAAGGTTGGTAACTGTCCTAACACCATAATATTTGCATAGTGATATGTCCTTTGAGCACTTATCCTTCATTTCCAGGTAACCTCTAGCTCTAACTGACCTCCAAGAATCTGTGCTAAGCTCCACTAGCCATCTGGTGACCATTGATTCTCTCAAACCCATCAAAACAGGAATTGGCAGCGAATCGGCAGCGAATCTTGTAGCGCTTACTGTATCAGCCAGTTCGCAGCGGATTTTGTAGCGAAGTCTGTAGTGCCCGCATGTGTAGAATATTTAACAACATATTCCATAGTGATATTGCATTTTATGTCTGTCTAGATCATTTCGCACCAGATTTCACAATGAATTTGCAGCTTCTATATGTGTAGATCATTTTGCAGCGCCAGGCGCTACGAAATGTCCTGTAGCTATTTGTGTTTTGCAGTTTGAGCCAAAAATACCCAAAAACCTTAGCCAAAGGTATATAAGCTTGTAGAATCCACCTAATCAGGTATAAGCATGATACTTCCCACAAAAACTTCAAAATTAAAGGATAACCATATTCAAAATTTAGAGTCTTTCAACCACTTCATTTCACCTCTTGATTTTGGTACTCCTTCTGGTTGCAGCTTGAGCTAACACATTCATATTTATTTGAGATAATTCATCTTTGAAAGGCTATAACTCCAGCTTGAGCCTTCCGATATGAGATTGTAAATCTTTGTTCTGCCTGTATAGATTTCTGAGTTGCCTATGAAGGGGCAGAAATCTCTTTGCTGTAAACCTGGCTTTGTCTATGGTTTCCAGATACATATCCATAAACTCCTTTAACTTTTTCCTCTCAGCCAATACTTCTCCCTTCAAGTGAGAAATCTCCTTTCTGGCATCTCTAAGTTGTCTGATTAGTCTTTTGAAGGTAGGGTTATCAAGGGGAGTGGTGATGTCTATGACTTCAACATGTTTTTCAACAATCTCAATTTTACCTTTTCCCTTCCTCTTGACATGAGATTTTGTTATGACCTCTTGTTCAACAATTTCCTTCTTTCTTGATGACCTGGTGAAGAGCCTCGTAGCTTTAGTCTCAACTGCAACAATAGGTGAGGGGAAGAGTAAATTTCTCCCTTTTTTGCCCGTGGTTTTAACTGAGGGAATTTCTGCTAATTTGGAGCTGGTTGGGGTGAAAATTCCCTTTGTGGAGAGTAATGAGATCCCTCTTCTTATTCTTCTTGTTCCTTAGGAGACTTATCTTCTTTAGCAATGTGTTTTCCATTTCTCTTTTTAATTGTTTCTGTTTGAACAACATTATCAGCTTGCAAATGGCTCTGATCAGAGGTTCATCATCAAATAACTGCATATCATAAGGCTCGGTCTTGACTACACTCCCACCCTTGTGAGCCTTCTTCTGTTGTGGTGTATCCATTTTCTATTATAGGAGGAAAAATAATACAATAATTTGAGAGATATAAGAGGCCAAACAAAGAACTGAGGTCTTAGGGTTTGGAATGATAGTCTTTTTCAAAGCTGGCTTCTTTTAAAGATTTAAAGTTTTCTTACCTATTTGACTGCTGAGCTTATGAAAGGGCAACTGATGGTTAAGAAAAGGAAGAAAACCCTTCAGGAAAATGAATATGCAAGGAGGAAGCAACTGCAAACTTTTTAGGCTAGCATTTCACCATCATTTGCAAGGTCATCACAACTTTGATCAATAAGGCTCTTTAAATTTCCAAAGCAGACATACTTTAGACTTGAAATAGCAATTGAAGATTTAAAGGAAATCAATTGATATAGGCTATGTGATCAGAGGATAACAATGCTGAGTTTAATGTACAGGTTCGTAGCACTAAAATAAGGATCCACAACATAATCCGTAGTAGATTTCGCAGTATAAACCACAAGGGACAAGAAAGATATAGGAAAAATGGTTTTGACAACAATATTGGCTCAATTGTAGTAGAATAGGCTGAAAATACTACAACTAGTTGAGAAATGGTGATATCAAAGGTTAAAGGGGAAGGTTGGTGATGTGGATCCTCAGTTCATAGCGCCCAGGAAGAGAAACATAAACACAACCTTAATATGATATTCAATAGAGCTCATAATACTCAAGGAGTTCCTAAACACCATGGCTTAAAAACATATATGCTTCAGATTGTATGAAACTGTCTACAACAACTCTAACCTCCAACTCCCCTCTGCTAGCTAGTCTGTAGTAGATTCTGCAGCGCCTGTATGAACTTAGGAGTTTCTGTAGCGCCGAACTAGGAGAAAATTTCAAATCTTTGAGAAAACAGTTAGACAACCTTAAATGACTAAATCTCAAATTATTTCCTTTAAATCATGCATGCTGAAAACAATGAGATTGACTGACACAAGCCTCATAAGTGCAATAATGGTAATGAGGGAAGATGTACTTGAGATGTGCGACAAAATGTCCTGATGAGATGGCAACATACTAAAACAACTTTGATTTGACCTTCTAACATGTAGAGGGATAGAGTGGAGTGGTTTAAGCGCATAGTGGAAGTGGTGACATGTTAGGTTAGTGGTGGCATAATGGTGATGGTGATGGCTATCTAATCTTATGATGAGATGAAGATATGAACCACATGTATGGGCCAACATCAACCTTGATTTATTTGTGCTAAAACTTAAGAAAACCATAAAGAGGAGAACAAAAGTGAAACTTAAACAAGACTAAGGATAAAAAATTAAAAAGCTAAGGATGAATTGACCCACAACAACTTCATGAGACCCTTAAAAACTTCATGTGATAACACCTTCGTCCACAATGCATTTTTTCCAAGCCCATCAATTGCCTTTTATCTTTCTTTCTTTGTATTTTCTTTCAATATAGCATAAGGAGAGGTTGAAGGTCACTGATGTGGTGTGGTGACCGGATCATGGCAATGTCACCGGCAAACACCTAGTAGAAATGAGAAGGTTGGCCCGTGACGAGACCCCCTTTCTCTCAGCCATGCAACTGAGAACCATTGCCTTGGTTTGGTGACCAAATGATGGCAATGTCATACCACTAGATATTCATGGATGTGATGGGTCGGCTAGTGATGAGACCTCCTATCCTTCAACTAACCTTTTAAGCTTTCTTTATTATATCGCAGGCCCCTTTTACTCAAAGATAAGTGTTTCACTGCTTTCTTGGGTGATCCTTGGCGAATCACCTGGAAGGTTTATACAAGGATTTTATCTTTTACCCAACATCAATCTCTCTAGGCCTTCAACCCCTTCTTCCCATAGATTGAGGGGCAACCCCTTCTTGGGTCAATACACCCTAAAATCCCAAGAGATAAGGATATGGAGGGGAATAATGATGGAAAGGGGTAAGTATGGTTGGGAAAGGTACAATGGATCAATACGGGAGTTCCTAGTAGCAAACCCGTCCCTAAGGAAGACCACTTACTGGGGCACAATGTCAACCACCAAGGTGAAGCAGGGAAAAAGGCATATTGTCCAAGCATATATCATGAAATCTAGAGCAATATAAGATACAACATACTCAACTGGATTAAATATTGAAATGATTCTCAACATAATACTGACTTGTACCTCATGGAGCAAGGCCCAGTACCTTCCAGAAGCTAGCTGAAGTGGTGGATGCCATCTAGAAATTTTTGACCATCTGTGGTGGTGAGAGGGGTTTCCACCTGTACAAAAGGGTATTGCTAGTCATGTAGTCTTTCGACACTCCATATCTGCAACCCGAGGGCCTTGAGACATAATCTCCATAGTTATCCACAAAATGGGGATAACAGACCCATTTACCATAAGTACACCTTGTTGACGCCAAAATACTAGAGGGTCTCAAGCATCAACATTTTCAACCTCCCGCAGGGCTAGGCGAGAAGAAGCAAGAATATCACCCTAGGCTTAAAGCCCCAGACAAGAATGCACAT
>JZKD02S0665460.1:0-12310 GCA_000966675.3 Picea glauca | reverse complement strand
CAAACCCTAAACGCGTCATTCCTCTACCGCCTCTCCACTTTGCTCTATCCCGCTCTCGTTCCTCTGGTTGTTGCACGCTCCGTAGTTCCTCGTGGGTTTCTACCAGCTAGTCTTGTCGTTACTCGGGATAGTTTCTTCATTTTGGTTTGGCAGACTGGAGGGTTTATGTGAGGCAAAATGGCTGGTGAGGCGATTGCTACCAGAGTTGTAGCTAATGTTTTGAGCATTTTTTTTTTGTAAATATCTCGATAATTAGATGTCATGAATCATACATGAAGAAGGAGGAAAAACTAGGCATAAAGCTGTTTGTGCTCAACCATCTATATTAACCAGTATCGTCCATTCTGTTGTTCCCATGCCATAGTGATTATTCTCACACACAAGAACCACTGGTAAGTTCCACAACGCAGCCCTATTAAGTGCTTCATATAGCTATCCCTGATTTGCTGCACCATCACCATAGAGTGTAATTGACACACCTTCCATTTTTTTCTTATTTAAGGGGGGCAGAAGTCCCGGGGTCAAACCCATGGGCTTCTCCTCCCACTGCATAGACTTTACATATGATTTGAACTTTGGTTATGGCGCGATTTTGGTAGATAGGTTCGACTTCAGATAAATGGTTGTTTAATGTAGAGATTTTTTTTTTTTTAAATGAGATTGGGTCTTCAGTGAAACTCTGTGTGAATTGGGTGCGGCAGTCAGTGAAACTCTATCCGGCCAACCCTCATGTATGTGCATTTGTATTTGTAAAAGCTTCATGTGGGTAATCTATCCAACTCGGCCCTACCTTGTCACCAACATGATCAGGGCATTTTGTGGCTGGGTATGGCCATTCATTATGTGCATTTGATCTATCAGTATTGACACAGGTAGTGGGAGTAGTTAGATGTGAACCATGCAGGGTTCTTCGAGATCAGGAGCAGTAATAGGAAGAAGCAAAAGAGGGCCTTAAAATCAGATAGCTGATATTTGGAATTGTTATTATTTCCCTTCAAATCTGATCATTTCTCTCAGAAGCCAGAAGCTTTGCGCATAACTCTATTAGATTTCGTTGGTTGATTTGATTGTAGAATCTTTTATAAGGTACTCCCTGAACTAGGAATTGATCGATGGCGGGCACCTGCATACGTATTGTATTTAGCAGATTTTGAAATGCATCATTTGGATAGGCCCTCCCTCCTTCGTGAGTGCTTTTTCTAGCATACAAGTTCGGTTAGTTCTAGTGGGCGGTAGTGTTGTTAACTTTGTAGAGAGATCACAAGTTACTCTAAGTGCAATGAATGACGGAAGGCACCGAGACTGTCCTTGGATTGCCGAGATGAAACCCGATGAAATGAATGAATGTCGGGATATTACGTATATAAGACTAGATTCCAATACTAGGTGCGTTAACACTTGGATAAATTAAAAAAATCTAGGAACCAACCTGACTTTACTTAATGCTTCTGTGGGTTGGTTCATGACAGAAATATCAAACACAACTGATGCTCCACCCTTTCTTTTTCATCCTGGGGAAAATCCTAATTGATCTATCTCTTAAAAGGGAAACAATTGTTCTGGTCCATGGACAAATAACTTTGTTGAATCCAGAGAACCCATTACAGTACAGATCCCTCTCCTCGTGTTTGCACTCTAATTCTGGAAGGAAAATCAGATGCCATAGGGCAGACCCAAACAAGGCCATGAACAAGTAAATTTTATAAGTAAATTTCAAAACAATATGTTTATTTGCAGCAACAATGAAATAGAAGAAAATTTATGCATGGCATGAAGAGATCAACAGGGAAAAAAAAAGTTAAATGATTATATTTTAGTAATTAATTTTCCATAATAAATATTTAGAGAACAGATTGAAAAGGTATGTAATATATCTTTTGCATAATGTTGCATTTTAAAAGTAACGCAAGATGAAAAAAGGGAACATTTTAACTAACTTGGCAAAATATTTGAATGTTGTCGATGATTTCTAGACCACAGAAGGAATGCACCAGATATTTGATCTAATACACTACATTGTTATAAATAATTTATTACAAATAATAATACATTTATTTTATAATATTAATATTCCATTGTTATATATATATATATATTTTTTAAATAAAAAAAATTATAAAACTCAGCCTTAGGGTTGGGTGAAAAATATTTGTTTAAATTTGTTAGTGTTATATTGTTATTTATATTTACTTTAAAGTTTCTGCGTTTGGTTTGGTTTGCAGGTTAGGTGGGACTGGAGCTAGAGCTTGGAGCTGGGAACTTGGCCCATAGGGCCCAAGTTTATATTTACCCTAATACATTTATTTAGGGATTTACTCTAACTAAATAGGAGTATTTATTTAAATTTATGGGTGGGTAGGTAGGCCCTTGGTTCCAGATTTTGAACCAGGGCTCTGATACCATATGTAGGGGCCGAATAGATTTTACGTCAAATAATTACATAAACTGTAACATTATATTTACCTGATTTCAAACAAAATTCAATAATTCTTTTAATTGAGCACCTAAGTATTTATAAATTTATCAACACATAATAAAAATTTTATAACAGTTTAAAAACAATGCAAAATCTTAAAATAAATACCTGAACCTGATGCTATTAACCCTCCGTTTGTCCGTAGCTTGCCTCCTTGACCACTGCTGCAAAACACTGCCCAAAACCTAGTTCCTCCCTACCAACTAGGTAACTTCCTAGCTCCAGGATATCAACGGATATCCTAGCCCCCGTGCCCAAAACCTCCAGCAACCCCAGTGCACTGATACAATCCCACCCCAAAATTTCACTTCTCTCTGCAAATCCCCGAGCTCTCCAAAATCCATCCCCCCAACTTCCCATAGAATAATCTCTCGTCAACCTCCTTCCCTTCCTTATCCCTCCTTCACCGACTTCCTTGCCTCATTTACTCCCTACCTAACCCATTTATTACCTTCTTATCCTTTCTCGTTAATGCCCCTTATCCCTTTTATTTAATATCTTATCCCTTGTAGTTAATATGTCATCCATTTTTGGGTACGTAACTTAATTTAATAATATACTTTATTATCCTCCTTTTATTTATTTACCTTATTAATTAATGAGTTGATTAATACTTAAATTAATCATTGACAATCATGAATAATTAATTAATAATAATTAATTAGTTAATGTTATTTTAATAAATGATTATGGTTTAGCTAATCTTTTGGGACAGTTATATTATTAAATTAATTATAATTTAATAATCATTTACATTTATTTAAGCAGGGTCGTTACATTGGTTTAATAGGTTATTATTGCAAGTTTGTTAAGAATTATGGAAAGGTTGCGGCACCTCTCACTGCACTCCTTAAAAATAATTCTTTCACTTGGACTCCAACAACTGCTTAGGATTTTCAAACCTTGCATATGGCCATGTGCACCACTCCAATCCTAGCCCTTCCTAATTTCACAAAGACCTTTGTCCTAGAATGTGATGCTTCCGGGAAAGGAATTTGTGTTGTCCTTATGCAAGAGGGTCGACCTTTGGCCTTTACCAACAAACAATTGTCTGAGATAAATTTGGGCAAATCAATATATGAAAAGGAAATGGTGGCTATTCTGCATGTCATGGATCTTTGGTGGCTATAAATCATCAGAAATTTTTCTCATCATCAATAACATCACCATTCACAGCATGGAGCTGGAGTATCAACATCATCATCATTCACAACATGGAGCTGGAATAACATCATCATCATTGTTCACAACATGGAGCGGGAACAACATTATCATCATCGTTCACAACATGGAGTTGGAACCTGAAACATCAACATTAACTAGCATAAAAGCTATAACAACAACATCATCAACAACATGAGGCTGGAGCAACATCATCACAACATGAGGCTGGAGAAACAACATCACAACACGAGGCTGGAGCAACAACATCATCATCACGAGGCAACGTAATGAGGCAGGTGTATCAAAAAAAAATTGTGGTACTCTGACAGACCCTAGGGATCTACTCGAGAATCATAAGATTCCCTAGGATATAAAATCCTAACGGAGCTACCACGTGGTACTATGACAGACTATCCTTATCAGACCTTCAGGATCTTCCCATGAATCATAAGATTCCCTAGGATTATAAAAATCCTAACCAAGCTACCACTACTGACCATAGCTAGAATATACATGCATAGGTACTTTGACAGACTGTCCTTACCGAACCTTCAAGATCTGCCCAGGTATGATTAGTCCTCTAGGATATGAAATCCTAACTGAGCTACCCATTATTGGTTAGGACACCATAGTATCATCAACATCACTCCCCCTTTCAAGGGATGTCCTTTTAGACTATACCATGCTTGTCTCAAAAGTGCTCAAACTTTACACGATACAAAGGCTTGGTCAACACATCTGCAACTTGATCATCTGTGCCAACATATTGCAGCTTTATAGCTCCCCCCTACACGATGTCACAAATGTAGTGATACCAAATTTATATGATCGTAGACTTGTCATGGAACATAGGGTTCTCTGTCATCTTTATGAAACTATTGTTGTCACATAGAATCACAGTTGCTTCCATCTCCAAATAAAATAGACCTATCAACAACTTCCAAATCCACATGGCTTCACAACTGGCAGAACATGCAACAATGTATTCCACTTCTGACATGCTGAGAGAAATACTGGATTGCTTCCTACTCTGCCATGAAGTCATGGCTGACCCCAGAATAGAAAAACATCTTGAAACACTTCCAGCCAAATCTAAATCAGTATAAAAAATCAATCTGAAGTCACGATCTCCATTATAACAGAGACCAAAGTCCAATGTACCCTTAAGGTATCTCATCACATGTTTTGCAACAACAAGGTGAACACATCTAGGCTCTACCAGATACTGAATCAATGTGTTCACAAAAGAAACATATATCTGGCCTGGTATTCGTCAGATACATCAATGATCCAATGATCTATCTGTACAACATAGCATCAACCATTTTGACGAAATATCAACCAAGAGCTTCAATGTAACACCCTGTTTCCCCCAGTTTGTAATTATAACTATATTGGCCAAGGAACTATGGAAAACTCAAAGGTGTGAATGTTTGATTTAATGGACCTTTGTATAAAAGGTCGATGAATGTAAATTATGTTATTTTAATAGAAAATGGATATGTGTTGCATGACTATTGGAAAGGGGATGTGCTAAGAAGAGACCATGAATGTTATGAAAAGGTCATGGAGGGGACTAGGAATGGTTGCATTAACCTCCACTAAACCAGTACTTTGCTAGATTTAATTTCTCAGGATCAAAACAACCCTCTGACCCAAGAATGAATTACAGTCAGGATGGTAGGTGGGAAGAACTCCTCAAGATTTAATGAGGGGATGGGGAAAACTGCCCATCTGCAGGGATTCCAGACCTAACCATAGAGTGGGAATTCAAGCCACATGGAATATTGTTGAGGAAGAAAAGAAAGGAAGCATGGTGGGAAGAGGAAGACTTGCGAAGAGTGCAGAGATGAGAGCCAAAGCTCTCGAGTCCGAGGAAGGACTGAAAGAGGAAAGTGAGTTATGATTGTAGAAAAATAGAGACTGAGTCGAGAGAAGGAGAGTAACCTTTGTCCCTATCTATTTCTGTACTAGGAGAAGGAGTGTAACCTTCATCCCTAACTTTCATTGAGCTAGAAGAAAGAGATTGAATCTCAAAACATCGTGGTCTAAGCTCAGGGGTGGCCAATGGTAAATCCATTAGGAGTGACTGAGCCTATGGTTGGGTGGAAACGAGCACCCCTTTCAGCAGTCACATCACGCCTTATGGTTCTGATAAGTGTTTTCATGCTTTGTTCTTTGAATTGGATATAATGAATGCATGTGTGTATTTATGTGTCTATAAATGGTTTCTGTATTGAAATGGTTAAGTTATGAGTATGCATTTGTTCCCTTGAGAACTTAGGATTCTTCTTGATTGTCCATATGCGCCATTTTAATTCCTCGAAGGAGTTTCCCCAGAGAATTTCAGCATAGTTCCAGAGTCAGAGAAAACCTCTTGGCTCTACTATCGTTTTGGTAAAATCATGAGTTTACCTTACCCTATTTAGAAGCTTGAAGTTCTGTGAATTAGGGAGGCATACCCTTCAGACCAATATTCTAAGAGACTTTGAATTCAGGCCAAAGTCTTAACCAAAAACCTGACTAAGAGTAGGGTTAATAGCCCAAGAGCCATCTGAAGGTCCATGTGACCTAGGTTTAGGAACCCTGTGCTAAAGGAGTTATCTCATGAAGGTTTCATAACCTCGGGAGCTCAAAGCTCAGAAATGTTAAATTTCACGATAGTCAAGTTACCCGAACTACCAGAGTAACAAGAACCGTAGATGACTTAAGAATCTAACAACATAGATGGATGTGAGTCGTTTAACGGGAGGAGAATCCATCCTGATTGTCAGATCGACTCAGATACCACTCGAGTTAATAAATTAAACACCACCCGCTCGATTAAATCGATGGTTGGGAGTTAGTGCAGAGTGCGAAGGTGAAATTAGCGGACGTGCTCATTCGTGGCTCGCAATTCACCAACGTCATTGATCTCGTCGAGTTGGAAGATCAACGACCAGGATTAGACTGGATTCAAGCGAGCACTTCCCAAATTGCGGAGGTTGGATGACGCAATCGCTGTGAATCCTTGATCTGTGAGTGGAGATCGATGGTGGGGAATCATTGCAGAGTGCGAAGGTGAAATTAGTGGATGCGTTAGTTCGCGGCCCCCAATTCACCAACGTCGTTGATCTCGTCAGGCTGGAATATCAACAACTCTGGTTAAACCGATTTGGGCGAGTACTTTCAGATTGTGGAGGTTGAGCTCCCTGACAAGGAGTGCGCACATTGGGGCCCCACAATCACTTTGAACCATCGATCGATGAACACATCGGTATTGGCCGGGTCATGACCATCAAACCTAGAAAAGTTGCTAGGTGTATAGTCGTGGGTTCCTTTGGAAATCCACGGAGTAACAAAGTCCTTATGTACCATCGATCTGAGAGAAATGACATGTGTCGATATATCATCGAATTTGGGTGTAATCACTTCGAGAGAGAGCGAGTGTGGAGAGTTTGAACCTCCCAAAGCTCGAAGAGCCAAAGTGATTTGCAATCATTGATTTGTGGGAGACACGCATCGACAGATCGTCGACTTTGGGTGAAATAACTCTAGGAGAAAAGGGGATATGTTGAACAAGAACTCCCGAAAGCCGAAGAGCCAGAGTTCTTCTAAGCCGACCGTCAGCTGAGGACAGGTGTCAGTAGATCTTCCATTTTGGGAGATAGCTACTTCGAAGGTGAAAGGCATTGGAGTATTTGAAACTCCCGAAGCTCGAATAGCCAAAGTGATTTGTAGTTGTCGATTCGTGGGAGATATGCATTGATAAATCGTTAACTTCAAGTGAAATCATTTAAGGAGAAAGTGAGTGTGGAGATGTAGAAGTTCCCAATTTTTGAATTCCTGAAGTAAACCGGCACTATTGATCTGGAAGGACATGTTTCACATGATCCTTAACTCCAGAAGAAAATGCTCTGGGAGAAAAAGGCTGCAGAAAATTCTGAATCTCCCGAATGTCAAAGTCCTGAAATGAAACTAAGTCGTTGATTTAGAATGGATGTGTGGCGCTTGATATAGAACTCCAGGTATGGAGTACTTTGGGAGGAAAGGTTGTGCGAGCATCCATGACTCCCTAACGCTAAAGTCCCGAAGTGAATCAAGACCGTCGAACTCCCCGAGGACACGCGGCGTCAGATGGTGCACTTCGGAGGATTAGTACTCCGGAGGTTTTGCGAGGAGGTGTTTTGAATTCCGCCGAAGCTCAGAGACCCAAAGTCATTGAGGGTCATTGATCTTGAGGGTGAGTAGGGACCACTGATCCCTTCATGCCAGTTCAGAACTTCATCGCTTTGAAGTTCGGATGAAGTAACGTGTGATGAATCAAAAAATCCCAAAGCCTGAAGTTCTGAAGTGTCAGAATAAGCGCCTGTGGCCTTGACGTTTGGTCATAACCTGTGGTCATATGTGATGGTTGTTGAAGAAGGAGGGGCTAGGCCTCGATTTCTAAATTAGAGACCATGGATAGAGGATTTTATTATTTTTACGCCCCATCGTGGGTGTGTTACAAACTGGTATCAGAGCATGGTTACAACACTTGGCCTACTTGGGATCATGGATGAGTCGTTTAAAATCAATATTTAGAATACTTTTAACAGTGACACCCTATCTTACCTCTTTATTAAAGAGTCTGGTTAAAATTTTATTGAGGAAAATAATGGAAATTTATATTGTGTGTGTGCATTTAATAAATTTGAACTATGTATTGTTCATAAACTAATAGACTGCTAGCTAACAATAAGTGTTTTGTCATCACTCAAGCAGTCATTAAATCATAGGAAAACTTCAATTCTAAAGGATGGTGATATGTTATGAAGTGGGGAATGGCTCCCATAATAGAGACGAAGAATCTGATGAAAGGAGGGCGGTGGAAACCCCTTCGGATCTGGCTAAAACTGTAAGGAGCCTCAGGGCCAAATTACAAAGTTGCAAGGACGACAACGAGAGATTAATAAAGGATCAATAAAAACAAACATAAATTAATGCAGTCTTGTTGTAGAGCTTATCCAACATACAGAGGCAGCTGCAGCATCAACCCACAACTAGCCATGTGGACCAATGACATGTGAAAAGAAGTCAAAGTCCACCTGAGATCTGAAAACATGGCCCCATAAGTGACCACACTAGAAGAAGTACCTCGAAGAAGGCCCAACTTGGAGGCAGGGGACACTCATCGGGAGAGTCCTCTGGAAAGGAAGTTGGCAACTCCGAGGGATCTTCTACTAGAAAAACTAGCTCACATTCTCAAGGGAAAGGAAAGAAGTGAAAGCATTCCAAAAGTTGTGATCTTGAAGAGTTAAAGAAGGCCAAACCACCCTCTTTCAATGGAGAGATTAAGAAAGGGGAAGAGGCTAAAGCTTGGCTACTTGGTTTAAAGAAGTTCTTCAGAGTCCATGACTACTCTAAAAACTTGAAGCCTTGAATAACCATATTCAACCTGAATGGAAAGGCCTCCATTTGGTGGGAAGACCTTAGGAATGTGAAAGGAGTCCATGAGAAGGATTTGTCATGGAAACTGTTGGAACATATATTGATTTTTTCTCAGTGACAGTTGAGATCCCTTTGGAAGGTATAAGGGTCACAAAAAATTGTCATATCTCAAAAAGGTGTGGGGAGGTTACACCTTGAAATCCTTCGGACTTCGCATATTCACAAGTTTTCGTTCGCGTGGAAAGAAATCAGTCTCATGCTAGACAACCAAAAAACCGAAGTTGCGAAGTGCCTAGAGGCTTAGCCCCAGGTCACATCTCGAGGTTGCATGAAGGAGAAGGATTAGCAAAAAGGGGCTAGCGCCCAAAAATTCAAATATTTACTCCATGTCACCTCCGTTCCTCCGAAGCCCAAAGGCTCGAAGTCCGAAGGCCCAAAGTCAAGGTTCCTCGCACTAATTTTTGTCTTGCTCACAGTTTCGAGCACCATGTTTTGGTTCAGAGATTTTGACCACTGGAGGAATTTAAATAGCCCATCCTCCCTTCCCCCAAAGCCCGAAGGCTTGAAGTCGGGGTTCCAATCACATGTATCAAACGTCGATGGGTAAGGTTTCCGACTGTCAAATAAAAACGCCTCTGTCAAAGAAAAAAAGGGCAGAACCTGAGCTTCTAAATATTCGCACGTAAGTGGAAAATGAACAGATGATAGAAATAGATGAGAAGGACAAGCCTTGGTTCTTATTTCATCATGATTAACACTTCAGTCCAGAAATATTATCATTATTAATTGCAGGCTTTTCCATCGGTTTCGTTCATAACAGAATTCGAGTGCCAATGATCATGGTAACTGTAACAAATATATGAAAAAAAAGATATTAAATGTATCTGGGAGCAAACGAAGAGTCAGGCAAAGTGCCAGCACAACTAATTAAGAATCAATAATGCATGCAGTAGGTTGTGGGTAATCCAAGGGTTTTTTAATTGAGACAAATTTTGTATAAAGAGATAGATTGTAGATTCATAGAAATGGGGGGGACGGCCCGAGAGCCTTTTAGGCTAGGACATGTAATGCAGTCTTTTCAATAATACCTAACATAAGCAAAGAGATTATACACCTCGTTATGTTAGATTCTGTCTTCTTCCTGTGTTATTGTTTTTGAAGTTTTCATTACTTCTCTTTACTCCTTCCATTCATTAATTCATCTTGTAATGGTTACAATTCAGTGAGACTTCTGTTGTAGCTAATTTAAAGAATTCCTTAAAGTGCAACTTTTCCTCTGTTTTGTTGTGAATCAAAACAAGAACTGCATCTTAAGTGTTTTTCCTTGTTTACAAGTTTTATTTTTTCATAGATTTTCCTCTGTATTACTGTGAATGAGACAAGACCTATGTCCAGATATTTGAAGTTTGGTGTTATTTCTTCTATTGAAAGGAAGACCAAATTTATCAGAATTGGATACCTATCTTTTTCTTTCAGTTTTGTCTATCTCCTATCTTCTATCCATCCTCATGATTTTAAAATGAATTTAGCAGATGAGGTCATGCCTCTTTATTTCTGATTTTTAATGGTTGAAAATCTCTCTCAGACCTAGTTCTAGAATCCTCCAATAACTAATCAATCAACAAATTACTTTTTCATTTAAAAATGTGCTAAGGCTTGGATCTATTACAACTGAGAGTCAACTCTTGTGACAACATTTTATAGTGTTGTTGTCGGGGACGGAGAAACGAAGTTATATTCCCTGGGAGACAACAAGGTTTAGATCTATTAGATCTATTCCTTGATGGTGAACAAGGGATATGCATTCAATTGGTTGTGATCCTTCACCTGGCGACTCCTTGGTTCGAAGACTCTACATGATTCACTAGTGACTCCAGTGGTTTCAAAATGTCAAATTCGTTCGTTTCTCAGATTGCTACGAGGTTTTCTCCTTTGGACTTTACAAATGTTTATGGTTTTCCAAACACTGTTCCAGACGTTAAAATTTGGGAAGATGTCCTTCTTAAATTCAGAGGATATGTGGATGACAATCCTGCTCAACACTTGTTTGAATTTCACAAGATCATGGATGAATTGAATGTACATCATGAAGATGTCCTCATGAAACTGTTTATGTTTTCATTGGAAAGAGATGCTAGACTCTGGTATAAATATTTACCCCATTCTATCATTCCTTCATTGAAAGATTTGCACATAGTTTTTTATCAACATTGTAAGAGGATCTATTCAGTTGAACTCCTTTTTCAAGATTGTTGTTGTTGAGTCTCCATTTTGACACTTCTAATACCCTCTATTACCCCCTATCCGAGCCTAGTTTACCTATGTTATGAGCATAAAATCAATCGTTACCTCCATAGATACACTTAATGACCTTGTTCATGTGCATAGAGAGGTAACTTATGCTTAAGGCATGTTTTGTTTGATTTTCTTTAGTTAATTCGATTAAAATAGTTGATTTTGCATGATCCTAATCATTTGATCTTAAGAAGCATTGATCCGGTACCAAAAAAACTGAATAACATTGATTCGGTACTGCCATGTGTTATTCCGGTACCAGTGTGACTATGTGTGTTCCGATACTAAACAGTTACCTACACGATTTCGGTACCAGCATTCTGGTACTGGATTTTATCCTCGATTTTAGGAAATATGACGATGAATATCAAAATTTGGGGACATGGGTTTATTCCAGAGAGTTGTTTTCATTCAAAATTGTGGGCCAGAATCCAAGGATCTCACACGTATGGACCTCCATCTTAGGGGGAACAGTTCATCCTAAATTATTGCCAATTTTCCAGAAATTCCAAGATCATGCCCAGATTCGTGGGAAATACATTTCCTTGATTAGCTAATTGGTTATACTCAACCTCCATTGATGGAAAATGGTTTTGATTTGGATGGATTGTATAGATCCAAATTTGTAATGTAAAAATCATATAAATTGAGTGATGGCTCTAAGCCAAAGGAGAGGAATTAGTATGTTGGAAATTGGATTTCTGAACCAACTCCTTTTGCAAATTCATTTGTTGAAGATCAATGGAAGTTTGAATTCAAGGTTCCTATATGTCTCTTAGCATTTAGCATATGCTGATCTAAAATCTTCCATGTTGGCATTGACAAGGGCCCACCGATCTAGCTTGGTAATCTCATTGTAAATTATTAGTATAGATTTCTATTTTTCTGTACTTGTTGTTTTGATTTCATTTCTGATTTCACTATTAGAATTGATTGCAAAGTGTGGCAGCACAAGAGCAGTTGGGA
>JZKD02S0665459.1:198502-221444 GCA_000966675.3 Picea glauca | reverse complement strand
ATAAGAAGTAAATATGGATGAACTCCAAAGTGGTCCCCTTATGGTGAAAGCCCTCATGGGAAGACGCTTTGTGGAGTAAGAGAACCCATGCTTAATTGTGGAATAATCAGATGAATGAAAGTGAATTTTTCAGGGAAAATATCGTAGATGTATATTTCTTATCATGTCATTTCCGGTGGTATGTGGAACATCACATAATTCCTCACGATTAGAGAGTTATGGCCATAAGAAGTTGGAGACCTCTGGTTTGGGTAATGGACCCACATTTGTTTGATGGGTAATGATATGAGTTATGATATATTTTCAGATAATACTATTCTATATGGATAGTACATGTCATGCCATTTCTGGTGGTATGTATAACGTCACATACCTCCTCACAGTTTGAGAGTTATGGCCTTACGAAGTTGGAGGACCCTCATATGTCATCTAGAAGCCCCAAAATGTCAAAGTAATCAAAATGGTTTAAGAGATTTTAAAAGGTAAATAATAAAGTGAAGTGATGAGTGTATTATAATTCAAAGTAAATAAAAAATAAATTATTTCAATAATAATTTTAATGGAGAAATTAGAAGCGGACCCAACCCTAAAATAAGGAAAGTGGGGCCAAATGACCTAGAAGATGTTTTTAAGGAAGCCACTTGGAGAGTATAAATAAGAGGAAAGGCTCTCTCATTTGAAACACACTTGAGAATATTGAATATCTATAGGTTTCTGAGGTATACAAATTATATCTAAGCCGAAATTCCTAGGAAAGTGAAGAAAAGAAGGCCGAAATGCAAGGAAGGATAAATTCTTTTGATGGTGCTTTCTAAGGTATGTTATTTTCAGGTCATCTCACCATTTTCGCTATAACATTTTTTCTAGAATGATTCAGATCCTTCAATTTCTATGAAAGTGAGAAAACATATTTAAATATATATGGTTAACAATTGAGATTGTGGGTCATTGTATTTTGGGAGTTACACTCTGTGGAAAATAGGGTTTGTGGCCAGTCCTGAAACTAGTCAAAATCAGGTATTTCGGGTAAAAACATCATAACTTATTCATAACAGATCCAAATTTAGTGAGATAAAATGTGTTGGTTAGGGTAACCTCTTTAGTATGCTGTGTAATAGTTTTATATCATTTCATGAAATAGTTTGTGTGGGGCATGCTCTACAAGGTCGCTCTCTAGAATAAGCCAGAATTCAGCAAGGTATGCCATTTTTGCTATAACTCATTTTCTGAGAGGTTCCAAGTAGTGCCACTTGGAGGAATTACATAAAACACGTTGAAGAACATTGTTTATCAGGTTCAGATCTTTATACATAATAGGTTCAAAGTTATGATTACTTCAAGTTAGGGTTGTTGACTAATCCAAAACTAGGCATGTGAGACTAAAGAAAAGTTTGATGAAAATGCTAGTCTCTTGCTTTAAAGTTAAGGAAGGTTTGCAGGAATGTGATCATATACACCAGGTCTATTATAGAGCTACAAATCAGATTTGGATGATGAAATTGATAAGGGATTTTGATGTTGGTACATATTGATGAGTCATTGTTTATGAGTAGTTGACACATGATTGTTACATACTTGGCACATGGTTGGATGCACTTGTTTATGGTACATGTTGATTACAGGTTGGTGCATGGTTGATGCACTTGTTTATGGTACAAGTTGATTATAGGTTGAGGTACAGGTTGATGCATGGTTGATGCATGGTTCAGATTTATTGGTACATGTTTACAACGGTATATCTCATAGTGATAGTGTGAAATTGGTTCCATAATTCTACTTATACTTCAAGGTGGCAGAACGGGGCAGGGACATGTGGTTGTAGCCATATTCCGATTGTAGCCGGAGAACATTGGGGGTTGTAGCCTCCCTCTGGTTGTAGCCATATATTTGGGGATTTGTAGCTTCCCTCAGGTTGTAGCCTGAGAAACTAGGGGGTTGGAGCCTCCTTCTAGTTGCAGCTAGAAAAAAAAGGAAGTTGGTGCTTCCAATGAATGTGATTCTTCAAGACATATAAGAAAAAGCATTCCGTGGTTTTCTCTCGATTTGGGTTTCCATGTAAAACACTGGTGTACTGTGTATGTGTGTGATTGTTTATTTATTACTGCTTATTATTGGATAATATTTCTACATTGATATAACATTTGAAGAAAAAGGATTATAATTATGCTATTATTGATTCACCCCCCTCTCAGTAATCCAACATGCTATGTGGTGTAATGGTCGTAAATTTTGTATCAAAATGTTGGATTATAAGATGAAAACCTCGGATTGTGGGATAACTACAGTGTTTAAGGTCACCAATGTTTCCTCTAGAAGTGACAGAAATCCAGAAGAAACTGAGAAGAGTTACTATGGGCATTTGGAGGATGTAATTGAGTGTGATTATAATTCCTTTAAAATAGTTTTGTTTGAGATGAAAAGATACAGGCTACGGATGCATGAACATGATCCTGAAAGAACTCTTATTGAGCATGATAATGGATTTACCATGGTTAATACAAGGGCATTTGAACCGGGTATAGAGCCTTATGTTCTTCCAAGTCAATGTGAGAAAGTATTTTACTCAGAGGTAACTGGTAAAGTAGGTTGGTCATATATTGTTAGATATGATCCAAGAGGAAGACTAGTAAAGTATAATCATGTAGCCGAGGATGAAGATAATAATGAGGAAGAAGATCATGATTATAAAAATCACTAGCAGGTGGTTGTAGTCGATGTGTCAGATGAAGAAGTTGAAGAAGTTGATCATTCAAATGTAGCAGACGACAATCTCATTGATGATATCGATTACTATATTAGTGAAAATGACGTTGATGATGATGTTGATATGAATGAGACTTTCACCAATATCGATTCTGAACTAGATCCTGATACATATGTTGATATGGATGAAGAAGAAGATGAATGATATTTAATTGTTGAAAAGAAGAGGTATGTGTTTATATCTTTTATATGATCTTTATATGTTTTTATTTTGTATAATAAAGTACATGTTACATGTTATTTATAATTTAAAATTAGTTATGGGGAAATTGAGAGTGATGTAGGGGGGGGGGGCATAATTAGAGCTTCCACCTTCATGTGGTTTCCCCTGTTTAGTAGAGAATGAAATATTCTCGAAACCAAGAGGAGCTATGGGTGACTGCGCCTAATCATGTACTACTTGACCCCATTAAGGCACGATAATAAGTGTCTTAGGATTAGAGTTAGAACACTTGAGGCCTACTTAATAATTGGACAATGAAGTATGGATTCAAAGAAGGAGAAATCAAAGAAGTTTAGTATAACAATGTATGCACCTTGTCATCCCTGATTCTCTATGCAGATTCTCCTATAGGACCTTGTAGGCATTTTTGTCTCCACTCTATTGATATCCTATCTACCTACACAAACAACCACAAGCATAAGAGGGAAAGATTTCATCGGAGGCATTAATATGTTTGGGGTAAGTTTCAGAGGACTACAAAGATTTATCTTATAGGTTGAAAGTGAGTTTACCAGGAAGGGATTTTAGGTGACAATGAGTTCAAGTATCACTTCATGAAACATATTCCCCAACATGACTCTAATGAAATTTGGGATTGTAGAGGCATTTCATCAACCTATGTGGCCACATTTCATCCCCATCACGCCAGTCAGGAAGGGTTTCCAAAATCAAATATTACTCACACACCCACTCTATATATCGACCCAGCTCATCCTAATTTCATTTTAATTTTCTTGGTCGAATTTTAAAGGAAACAACTATTAAAATACATTGTACTATGGATAGAGTACATGATGGGCAACAATGACCTGTGAATGGGGTCAATGTTGAAATTTTTTCAAAATGTTTCTATATGCACTGAAATTTGACATGGATAGACTGTTTGTATGCCTTGATGATATGGGAGAGTTTCCAGACTCAAAAATCACTCACACACCCACTCTTTATATTCATCGTCTGTGTCGTTCAAAACAACATCATGCCAATTAGGCCCATGATTTTGTTCGTGGTGAGAAGAAGTAAATAGACAAGATTTTGTATTTAAATAATGATTTTTTACTAATATTCTTTATGGAGAAAAAGAGTACTTAGATGAGAGAAAAAAACAAAGACAATAAATAATTGATATTGAAGCTTCTACGATTAGTCAAGTACTTCTTTATCGACGTTATTACATTCCCTTGTAGCACTAGATGCATGGACATCATGCGTCTCGATCATATTTTAAAGGAAACAACTAAAATACATTGGACTAGGGATAGAGTACATTGTGGGAAACACTAACCTGTGAATGGGGCTAATGTTGAAATTATTTCAAAATGTTTCTATATGGACTGAATTTGACATGGATAGATTGTTTGCATGCCTTAATGATATGGAAGGGTTTATAGACTCAAATATACCTTGGGTGGTAACAATATTGTTTTAATTGATGTAGTGGTTGTGACAATGCCAACAAAATCCAACCTGTTCCTTAGGCACAATTGTATGTACACCGTGAAATTAGTAATTCCTTATTCTTTTTGTGATGAAATTTCCACGTGAAGGATTCATTTTCACCATCAATCAATGCTCATATTATGATCCACAACCATATTTGACCGAAGATAATGTATCACCTTCAGTAGATCATACATATATAGTCTATCCCTACTAGTTAGTTGGAAAAACCTCCTTCACAATTGAATTATGTGGCCACTTCCACCATTTTTTTATATCAACTCCTATAAATAATGAGCCTTTGACTCATTTTCATGACTTAGGGAGATAGATTAAAACTGGAAATTTATCCATAAGGGTAACAAATCCAATTTCACCCCCGATGTGAAAAAGTGTCGGGTCCTACTTATTCGACCATGATATTTCTTAACGATGATAAATTATTAGAGGCCACAACCTTTTTATATAGTCCTTAAGACAACCTCCATAATGGATCTCCTATTGAATTTCACCCTAGGTATATCTACTCCACTACTATCATTCCTGTATACTCTATCCCTTTGGAAATATTGATTATTTTTATTCATATCTACCAACAACACCTCTGACTTGAAGAAGATACCTTGGATTAAATTTCCATACTTAAGATTATTTGTGTCCATCGAATGAGATTTTGTCAAACTATTTTGTGTTGACATGAAGCATCTAATATGACTTTCCAAATTTTGTTTTGGGTGTAGGACCTTGCATTGAATTGTATGGTACCTATAGATCATTTTCTTAGCCATGTTTAGATGAGTAAGGTATATTCTTGAACTTTAATATAGAATTAGGATCATTTCCCTCTGCATTGTTTCATTTAAACCTTTTTCCACCTTAAAATTGTCCTAGGAATATCCCTATTGAACATTGGTAAATTATTCCATCTTCTCCGCCTTGAAAACATCTAACGGTGGAGCCTTCCTATGATGGGTTACCCTAGAGTAGTACCATTTTTCCATTTGGCACCCATCCTAATAATATTTATCACCAAGAGCCCATGTAGCTTGATTTTTCATATGGAGCTTCATTCTCATATGTAATCTAGTTCAACAGTACCCTGATGGGCAACAATAACCTGTGAATGGGGCCAATGTTGGAATTCTTTCAAAATGTTTCTATATGCACTAAAATTTCACATGGATAGATTGTTCACATACCTTAATTATATGGAAGGGTTTATAGACTCAAATATAAATTAATATATGTGGTAACATGTGTACTATCAACAAATTTTAAAAGGAACAACGAACAAACATTGTACTAGGTCTAGACATGGGCAATGGTGACCTGTGAATGGGGCCAACATTGAAATTTTTTCAAACTGTTTCTGTATGCATTGAAATTTTACATGGATATACTATTTGCATGCCTTAATGATATGGGAGAGTTTCTGGACTAAAATTTGACTCACACAACCACTTGTTTCCATCATAAATTCATCATGTAAACCATAAACCCTATTTTTCTTTCAAAGTACACAAATAGCTTGACACAAGTTTTAGTTTTACATCGACCTTTCTTTATTTTTCTTTCAGGTTCTACATTGTATATACAATGTATGTGTGTCATATTTGTGATGAAAAATCCCTCTTTTCGTTCATTTTTTAATCAACACTATAAAAAGGACTGTGATGAATGACCCATGCATCCCTAAGGAAATTTCTATGATCTTGTACCTTGTCGTTTTACCCTAGAGCATTCCTTGGAAAACCATGAGAACCATACTTCATGTTAAAAATACATTTGAAATTACCATTGTTATATCACATATTTCATGTGTGATTCCATAAATCACTAGGCATGGACCATGAAAGATAAAATGAAATGGGGTCCCCAACTATGGGGACTTCGGGCTAGTCTAAGTTTAAGTCTAAGTTGTATTCCTAGTCTTAGTTGGTCTAAGTGAAAGTCCTAATCCTAATATGTAGGCTCATGCCTATAAAATAGTACATAATTGAAATAATCCTTTTCAACGCGAGCCACTTTTTAACAATATTCCATGTGGTGCATATGGGAGATATTTATATGAACAATTTTTCCTAGAACAATCTACATCTATGGTGTCGCAGGAGGTGGGATTCCCTACAAATGATTTGGGTGATTTTTTTCAAATAAGGGTTGTATGTGGTTCTTCACAATGCAAAGGAATACGAAACATCTCTTGTTGAGTAAGTGCTAAAGAATCATTTTCAAGATAAACTTCTAGATGTTGATGGAAGTATATCTCCTATAGTTGTTCCTAACCCCATAAGTGAAGTTGGGCATACAAGAGAAAAACTAAATTTAAGATTTTTCTTGAGCCTATGAGAAATGTGTCTATTATAGCCAACCCAAGCATGTTTCCTACTATCCCATCATGAAGTTCTAAGTGTTTAGATACCCAAGAATCAATGATTGGACCTATTATTAAAACTAGGCGATCTGAGGTGGTGGGTGCAATAGTGAAGAGTTTTCTAAAGATAAATACACAATAAAATATTTCACATATGATGTTAGGGAATACCTTTTAGATATTTCCTTACCTCCAACTTTAGAATTTTCTTAAAACACATAATTTAATCACACTCTCTTTCGTGCATGGTTCAATGTTAAACCATTTCTTACAATTGGATAAATTTTCCCCTTTTGTGGTAACAACTATATAATTTCCCCCTCTAGAATCTTATGAGAATATCTAGGATTTTTTATATTCATCCATGGTTGTTCAAACAAGGTAGTCTTAAAGTTCTTTTAATGACATACCTAGGTGTCACAGGAGGCGGGATGCCCTACAAATGATTGGGGTGATTTTTTTGAAATAAGGGTTGTATGTGGTTGTTCAAAATGCAAAGGAATAAGAAAAATCTCTTGTTAGGTAAGTGCTAAAGAATTATTTTCAATATAAACTTCTAGATGTTGATGGAATTATATCTCCTATAGTTATTCCTAACCCCATAAGTGAAGTTGGGCATACAAGGGAAAAAACTAAATTTAAGATTTTTCTTGAGCCTATGAGAAATGTGTCTATCATAGCCAACCCAAGCATGTTTCATACTATACCATCATGAAGTGCTAAGTGTTTAGATACACAAGAATCAATTGTTGGACCTATTATTAAAAATGGGTGATCTAAGGTGGTGGGTGCAATAGTGAAGAGTTTTCTAAAGAGAAATACACGATAAAATATTTCTCAATATGATGTTAGGGAAGACCTTTTAGATATTTCCTTACCTACAACTTCAGAATTTTCTTACCACACATCATTTAACCACACTCTCTTTTGTGCATGGATCAATGTTAAACCATTTCTTATAATTGGATAACTTTTCCCCTTTTGTGGTAACAACTATGTAATTTCCCCCTCTAAAATTCTCATGTACTTGAAACCAACACATATAAATGACATGTGAATGGGGCCAACGCTTAAATATTTTCAATTTGTTCTTGTATGGACTGAAATTTTACATGGTTAGACTAGACACATGCATTGATAGTATGGGAGGGTTTCCAGACTCAAACATGACTCACACATACAATTCGACAATCAAACATGAAGCCTATAGAATAATTAATGTGAATGGGGACAATGTTGATTTGTTTTTCAATTTGTGCTTGTATGGACTAAAATTTCATAAAATTTTAGGACACCAAACATGCATTGATGGTATGGGAGGGTTTCTGGACTCAAACAAAGAATTCGACAATCAAATATTCTTTGGTTATTATATCAAAACCCCAAAATAAGGCGCGTCTTCTCATGTACTTGACCCTGATTATAAGTGACATGTGAATGGGGTCAACATTGAATTTTTTTCAATTTGTGCTTGTATGGACTTGTCATGACAAAGGCTCTAATTACTAGGTCATTTTTTCCATGCTATGCTCGAGGACATGGTTCTAAGTGGAGGCCATTTATTGTTGTGAGCTTCACATGCAATGACTTATGGATCCTAATTTTAACATACCATTTGATTGGACGTAGGCCCTCAAGAACTTCTTGATTATATCCCTATAAATATCCTATACGTGACCAACTTCAACAAACGAAAAAATGAGTGCCTTTGTTGGACATGTCATCTACTCCATTATCTTCTTTTCACTTAAAAAATACTAATGAATAAATTTCCGATGCGTCTTATGGACATATATGATTCAAATTCCCATTTTGAAATAGGCCAGTTGCATCATAGAACATTGGCCAGTCATGCCAAAGGCTCCAATCAATAGGTCATTTTTGTCATGCTTTCCCTGGGTACATGGAACATTGTTAAGGCTACTTGGTCATGATGAGACACATGAATTGCAATTTTAAGGAGGATTAGAGGGCCAAATTCAAATATTGAGCGCAACAAGAATGATCCTTAGGGCCTAAGCCATGAATTGGGGATGAAGAAATAAGGATTTAGCCCCTAATACATTATTCATGGGGCTTAGAGGCTGTGCATGTGGATTTGCATGATGTTACATGGTTTGCAAGTGAAATGTATGCCCTATAGGAGGATTATAATTTTTTTTTCAAGGATTGTGCACAATAGAAATGATTATTATAGTTCAAGCCATGGTTTGGGGTTGAAAACATAGGATTTAGTCCCCAATCCATGATTTTTGGGCTCATAAGACGTATATGAATCCCTAAACCATAATATAGGCCCTAGAAGTGCAATATTTCCCCTACAAAGGGAAATTGAACCCAATTTCAAGGTTAGGATGCAACATGGATGGTTCTTGTGGTCCAAGACATGGGTTGGGCCAAAACCTAGTGATTTATATTATTATTAATGTTTTTTGGGCTAAGAAGCCATATATAAGGCCCTAAACTATAAGACATGCTTTGTAGATAGAACATTTTTTCCCGAGGGTGGAATACAATCCAAATTTGAAGGACTAGGTGTAAAAATGATGGCCCTTATGGCCCAAGCCCTAGTTTAAGGCTATAAACAATGAAAACTACTATGAAATTTGCATAACAACATAGTAGAACCAAAATCACAATATAAATCATCATAGTAGATAATTACTCTCATATTTAAAGCAAGTAATATTGAAATTAATTACTCTCTTGTAAATGTGTAAGGAATTGAAATAATAATGTAATATGACTAAAAATATGGGAAATTAATTTTGATATTTAGATTCATTTTATATTATATAATATTGGACATTTTGTTCTAAAAGGGGCATGGGAGGAGACTATCACAAGTAAAGGCGAGGGGATATGGGTTACCATGTACATTATGGGTTTTTATATAATATATAATATATAATATATAATTTATATAAATATATAATTTATAATTTATATAATATATAATTTATCAAATATATATAAACAAACCTAAAAATTCATAATCCTTCACCCGTGCGCCCATAACCTTCCCTGAATTCCCTCACCTCCCATACGCGAGTATTGAGAGCGAGTGAAGCCATTGTTGGAGTGAGATATCACTCGTGTGCCCATAACCTCCTCTGAATTACCTCACCTCTCGGCTGCGAGTAAGAGCGAGATAAGCCATTGTTGGAGTGAGAGAAACCATTGCTAGAGCGATAGAGGAGGAGCGACTGAGAGTTCGTGAGAGAAACCATTGTTGGAGCGACAAAGGAGGAGCGACTGAGAGTTCCCTTACGCCATTGTTGGAGTGAGAGAAACCATTGCTGGAGCGACAGAGGAGGAGTGACTGAGAGTTCATGAGATAAACCATTGTTTGAGTGACACAGGAGGAGAGACTAAGAGACTAAGAGTTCCCTTACGCCATTGTTGGAGTGAGAAAAACCATTGCTGGAGAGACATAGGAGGAGTGACTAAGAGTTCCCTTACTGGAGCGACAAAGAAGGCGATAGAGGAGACCCCACCTTGACTAGGAATGATGCCACAATCGATAAGTTCTTAAAATCATTTATAACCCCAAATCAAGAATTAAATCTCCTCCTTTTGAATCTCGTCCAAGGTTTTGTCAAGATTATTAACTATTTTGAGAAATATAATCTCTTCTCACAACCCTAAAACCATTTATCATTTCCTCCTCCTCGATTTTCCTGAATAGATTTTTTTATGCCTAGATAATATCAACAGATTCTAGTGACATAGTTGACATAGTCTAGTGAAACATCTAACAAGAAATATATTATGCCAATAACAATACCACCTTATCAAATTCAAGTCATAAACATATATATGAGAGTGGATTCATATAGATCTAGGTGTTTTCAACATATTTCATTATAATAATCTGTCATGTTTGGACCAGACTTCAATTACAAAGACAAAACCCCGAAATATTATAGATGTTGATTATGAATCAGAGAAAAGGACTGTAATAAAGAATGATTTGGCTAGAAATATTAGTAAGGTATCATTAACCAAACACAAGCTTGACATTCTGCAGTTTTAAACAATAAAGAGCCTTGAAAACAGTGACACAGAAGAGATGTTTAGCGCATTTACTCAAGTCATTAAGATTCCTTAAGTGTCAAATTGCCTTTATGATTTTTTTGGAACGATATAATATCCAAACGTTTCCAAAGGAAAGATTACAACATCACCAAATATGAACTTTGATTTTCCATATTCTTAAATAGTAAATAAAACCCTTAAATAATGATGAAAGAGATAAAATTTTGCTTCTAGAAGAGGCCATTGGACCCTATCATATATATTTGTTCCTATGGAATAAATGGATAAAGAAAACACATAAACATTTCCAATAATTGAGACTTATACCACAATACTCAATGAAATAACAACTCTACAGTTTCTAAGCGGTGTATAATCCTCAAACAATGATCAATCTTCAAGAGAAGACTTAAGATCTTTCATGAGGACGTTGGCATCATTAATCATAGGTTCATTCTTATGAAACAATTGGTGAAATAATACTTCAAAATGTTACACAAATAGTAACTATGACATGTGACTTAAATCTATGGCTGCCTCGCTTGAGGAATAGTTTCACGGAAATGGACACGAACCGGGATGACGTCCGATCTTGATTCTGGATTGAATGGAAAAGGTATATGTGAAGCTCGTTCTATCCCTCTGTGCATCTCTTTGATGGGTAAATTTCCATGAGAAAGGGGTGACTTTCGTATGTCTTGTAATTTGATGTAACTATGAAAATTTTGTCTTGAAGAAATATTTTTCCTAATAGATCTTCTCTTAGGCTAAATATCCTCGCTAAGGCTGCATTTCCTTCATCACCCTATCTACATCAATTCTCAAGCCTAATTTTGGGACTTTAATGCCTCTTTCTATCCTAACTAATTTCATACACCTCTCGTTCACTTGATTATACAAAGGTGTATGAAAATGAGAGGTACAAATGGATGTCGTAAGAAGAGTGAATACCCTCAAGTTATGAAGAAACCAATTGTCTTCATTTACATATTGACAGTCTTTGTACTTGAAAGATAACATTGTATTTGTTGTTATATTCTTGTTTCTCATGCACCATTGTTAATGTACCTATCTTGAATAGTGCAAGCATATATTATTTCATATAAGAGTTTGTCCTTTCCTTCAACTTGTATTGGCACTGATACTTATTGCAAGAACACTTTTACTTTGTCATATAACTTCTATCTTTCCTTGTAATTGAACCTTTTCACTTGACCCATCTTTAGATGATCCCTTAGCACCCTTGGGATACCGTTCATTAATTCTAAAGAATATATCTTCTTGAGTATCCTCCAACCATTCATTAATTCTAAATCATCTATCTTGTTGAGTATCCAGTAAGGATTTTTAGTATCATCAAGAAAAGTGTCATCGACTAAGAATTTTTAATATCACAGACCCTAAATATCCTCACTAAGGATGAATTTCCTTCATCACCCTATCTACATCAATTCCCAAGACTAATGTTGGGAATTTAATGCCTCTTTCTAAACTAATGAATTATTTCATACACCTCTAATGTTCGGAATTTAATGTCGTTCTATAAAAGAGAAGACTCACACCCCAAATTATACCAAGATAACAATAATGGGATGCCAAGTATGATAGGAATCAATTAAACAATGACCCCAATAAGTTTCTTACATACAATATAATCAAGTATATTCTCCAAGAAAAACATGGGTTCCCTAAATATTTGCTCGCTAACTTATCTTCTCATTTTTTTTGAGTGTTGGTACCACAAACTTGTATTCGCACGATAACTTATCTTCTTCTTTTAACGAGTGTAGGTACCACTAAATAGGTATATTTCATATCTATACTCCTCGAGTGATGATCAAGATATACTCAGAGAGGTTGAAAGTGAGACATGTTGTACTAGATCTACCGGTTCTAGATCAACTAGGTCTGAAAAGGTAAGGAAAATATTTTGTATACGCATGCAATTTTTTATTGCCAACGGGGGGTCATGTAATTATGATGCTGAGAGAATCGGTGACATTGAGTTTCCCTTGATGTATAGACATCTAGTGCAACGATGGCAACCTAATGAGCTACCTGAAGTGGACACATATGTCTTCATCAACGGGAGGATGTATCTCATTGCTCCTTCGTCCTTACATGGATTGGGGTTATTTTTCATGGATGGAATAAAGGTCGGCTATGGAACTGTAACTGAATTGATGGAGTATGTTGGAACATTATACAAATACAATCAGTAGTTGATGTTGGTCTGATATACGTGAAGTATGCGGAGATACAGAGTTGCCGCAAATTATATACAACTAGTAGATAACAATCAAAATAAAGGGGAAACTATGTATATTGATGGAAGGCCAAAATCTTCTGGAAACATTACGGGCTTTATAAATAATACACAACTAGTGGCAACATCTAAGAAACCAAATTATATATTTGAGGGACGTGGAGGAAATCGTATATTTGTATGTGCAACAAAAACAATAGTTCCAGGTGAAGAGTTGTTGATCGATTACAACTTAAATCAAATAGATGGAGGGGGTGCGTCTATGGGGGTAAATATCTTACATACCATTCAACTCAACCTTTGATCAATCATTGTTATAATTTACCGCTGCAATATTTCAATCTTTTACTGCAGATATTTCATTTTTCATTATTTATTTTCTGATATTACTACAATATTTCATTTTTTTAATGTTACAATTACTTTCATAACTCTTGTTGATTAATTTATTGTGTCAACATCTGTCCAGGATGACTGTGATAAATCAGATGCTACATCTTTCCAGGGTGATCGTGGAAATGCACCCATTGTGCCTCAGCAGGTAAATCTTAAATATAGTAACAATTTATGACTACAACAACTAAATTTCTGAAATTTCATTATTAATTTTCTGATATTACTGCAATATTTCATTTTTTTAATGTTACAGGTGAATTTCATAAATTTTGTTGATTGATTTATTATGTCAACATATGTCCAGGGTGACTGTGGAAATGCACTCGCTATGCCTCAACAGGAAAACGTTAAATATAGTCACAACTTATGACTACAACAACTAAATTTCTGAAATTTCATTATTTATTTTCTGATATTACTGCAATATTTCATTTTTTTTAATGTTACAGGTGAATTTCATAACTTTTATTGATTGATTTATTGTGTCAACATATGTCCAGGGTGACCATGGAAAATCACCCGCTACATATGTCCAGGGTGACCATGTAAAGGCACCCACTGTTCCTCAGCAGGTAAATGTTAAATATAGTAATAACTTATGACTACAATAACTAAATTTCTCAAATGTTAAAGTTCATCTCATTAATTTTAATCATGAGGTTCCTAGAGTTATTGTAAAAATATTATTGGCCAAGAATTATATCAAGTGGGTTGGCTTGAGTGAGCTAGAATCTTGTAGCTTGGTTCCTTCACCCTAGTGGCCTCATAGCCCATATTGAGGATGGTATACAAGTTGGATTCCTATGGTTGGGTGGAAAATTGCTCGTACACAACAAGTTTCTTTCACATATTCTTGTTAAAAGATAAGTGCTCTATTATTATTTATGAATATGTAAAATGGATGTTGTTTTATGTTAGATATATATATATATGATTTCATGATAACGTGTGTGTTTGATTAACTATGAACATAGGCACTAGCCTACCATGAAGTAGTTAGTCTATTCTAGTAAATTTCAATGCATTCCATTAATTCACACTGTACATACATTTTTAACCAATTTTAGGCTTTCATGGGAGACATGCCTTTGTTTTTCAAGGTGAGTGGGTCTATGAGGCCAAAATTTGAATGCCCTAATTCGTGGCTACCTATCTCATGGTTATGAGTGTTGGGTGAGTATGGTACACTTTTTTTTATGGAAAACAATTATGAGAAGGAAATATATAGATAATTTAAGCATTGAAGAGTGGATTAGGAGTATAAGGAAATCAATTTTAGGAGGTATGGTTTTCTAGAAGGATTTTTTGGAATCCTATCCTCTCATAGGAGAACAACTTCCATGGTTTATAGGAAATGGTCAACAAGTTCTCATTAGAATTGACCCCTCAATTGGAAGTATGGAAGTCCCAAGACTATCCCACCTTCTAGTTGAGACCCTTCATGCTAAAAATGAGTTCTTCTTAGCAAATTTTTATGAAAGGGACAAAGTGAATAGACAAACCATAGGATGGAAGGGAGTATATGAGATAATTATATTCAATAACATGTCAAAGTAATGGAACCAATATGTAGAGGCCCTATAGGAAATTTGAATTCTACTTGGGGATCATCTAGACATATTGGTATGGGTAATAAACAAAGTGGGAGGAGATTATCAATCCAAACAAGGTATATTGCAACAATTCATAATATGAAAAGGACTAAAACTTGGAATTGGAATCTTATTTGGAAATTATAAGCCCCAACAAAGACAATATTATTTCTTTGCCAACAATAAGATTTTTTATTCTTCTGCCTATTAGATTGAAAATACTTTGCCTTCAGAGAGGAAGTTTCTACATGCCCATGCTAAAAAAGGACTCTACAACAAAAACCAATATGTTCATAGTCTAGTCAATGTGTCCAACTACAATTCTTGTACTCCAATACAATTTGGCCATGAAGACCTTTGCACAATTCTACGTAAATGTAGATTTAGGCATAAGTTGAGGATGTCACCCTCCCAAATTTTGGATAGTGTACCCAAATTCTTATTGATGGTCACAACAAATTTATTTCCCTTGTATTCCAGAATGACACTGAGAAATCTTACCCAAATTACGACCTCTGAAAATTACCCCAAATGTAAGTTGAATTCAAGAAAACATAGCTTTATAAAGAGCCCTGCATTATACATGAACCAATTAGAGCCATTGTCTATAACATGTGAAAAATTCTACTCAATGATAAATCCTAGGAAGGAAAACCCTTTAGAATATATAGATCCTAATCAATGGCATCAAAAAAGAATCCCAAGAAGTATATATCCACTTATGAAGATTGTTCGGTGATGTACATAAGCCATTAAATCTAGAGAATAGTGAGTGTTTTAGATTATAGTCTTCTCCCTTCTTGGCCCATATAGGATCGTGTTTCAAAATCATAACTGAGGTTTCCTTATCCACACAAAAGGATGTGATAGGAGATTTCTTAGAAAGTAGGGGAAAACTATCAATTTTTTTTTTTGAAAACCTACAGAAGTAGTTGCAATAATAACGTAAGTTTGTCACAAGTATGGCATCTCCGTCACAAGCCATTGGTGGGTTTTTTACTCTCCCATGATTTTTCGTCGCTATTTCCACACTCCTTTCGTCACAAGTATGACATCTATGTCGCAAGCGATTGGTGGGTTTTTTACTCTGCCATGGTTTTTCGTCGCTATTTCCACACTCCTTCGTCGATATAGCGACTCATCTTTGTCGCAAGAAAGTATACATATCTTCTTCTTACCACGAACTTTCATCCCTATAGTGATGGACATTCGTGGAAAGAATTTAAATATTTGATTTTGGATTCCATCTTTCTGACATATGTTCTTCGGTCTACTGACGATAGTTTGTCGTAATTACGACGATGTGAACAAAAAAAATTAACATAAAATATTTAGGATGATGACATGTGGTGGCCTGATTTCATCGTTGTTTCCACGAATACCTAGTGAGTGGATATAGCGACGAAAAAATTTCTATGAAAAATATTGTTTTCCTTTGTGGAAAGTGTGACGGATATGTGTGGCAATAGGAACGAAAAACCGTGGCAAATTTGGTCATATGTAGTAGTGTGTGTGTGATGTGAGAGGGAGAGAGAGGAAGACAAAGAGGGGGTTAGAGAGAGAGAGGAAGACATAGAGGGGGGGATAGAGAGAGAGTGTGTGAGATTGTAAGAGAGATAGATAGAGAGAGAGAGAGAGAGAGAGAGAGAGAGAGAGTAAGTTAAATTACTCACAATTGATATTATATGAGAGGATATGTGAGAGTGTGAGAGTATTGTGATAGTGTGAGAGTGAGAGAGTACTATGATAGTGATAGTGATAATGTTAGAATGTGTTAAAGTACTGTGATAGGTCAAGATCGATGACATGGATAGAGATATAGCATAAGATCAGAGGTTGTGAGTGATATTGAGAGAGAGGGAGGGAGGGATGGAGTACATACAGAGGGAGGTATATAGATTTGGAATGGAAGACCAAGGCACATGATGAATGTGTTGTTAAACATGAAAAATACATCTCAACTTGTTGGCTCTCTCCCTCCATTATCTCATTATCTCCCTCTCCCCTTCTATGCATAATAACCAACTACCTCCACTTCGGCTCTAGTAGACACATATAACCCTATAAGGCCCCCGCCTATACCTAACCCACTTAACCTCATCCCCCATGACCCCCACACTTGATCCAAACTAAGCTCCTTATGATTGTACCTCTTCTTAGGGTCCCGGTGACAACCACTACACCTTCGACCTAGTGCTATAACCAATGATGTATGCCTCAAAACACTTTCAATTCTAATCCCATAGGTCCTAACTTTTCACCATGGGGCCTGCATAATATTAATTGAGACAAATCTTGGTAGACCAGGCATGACTGCAACCTCGATCATGGTTGTAGTTATATGTGTTAGAGGAATAAGATGAATAAATCCATACACATATTTTGTACTTAACTTATCCCCCTTATCCCCCTAAATTATGAGAAAATTCATGAATGGAATGAATCCCGTATATAGATTTTAGGTGGCAAGGAAAACCAAGGCACGTGTTAAAAGTGTCGTTAAAAATGAAATAAATGGCTCTTGTTGGTTCTCCCCCTCCACCCAATTATCTCCCTCTCACCCTCCATGCATAGGAACCTACCTCCACTTCAACCTTATACCCTTATAGATAACTATAAAACACATATTAAATACAAATATGAGTTTAGATTACATTACAAACACATAACACATAAAAAATAAACACAAAGTAAAACAAATAAAAAATGTATATTTCAAACATAAAAACACTATGGTGCCAAACCCTGAGAAAATAAACCATATCCCAATTAACCGATTGATGATTTCATTTTTCAATCCCACCTGCCAGCGAGTAGATTGTGCAAAGGATCAACTCACTACAATTTTCATTGGATCGACCCCACCTACCAGTATGGATGGAGAGAGGAGCAACCCACTAACATTTGCATTGGATCAAATATTTCTAGTAATGGAAATGCGTAGAGGATCAGACTAGGACAAGGAGAGACTGACTCGACCTATGCATTAGAGGGATCGACCTGAAAATGTCGTTGGTATATAGCCTCGTTGTTGATATAGATAGAGAATGTAGATCCCGTAGATGTTTGTTCCTGTTTAAATGGTTCACATTGGTTATGTTTGAGTTCCATTCACTTCAAGTTTTCATTATCATTCACTCATCAGTTTAGGTTAGATACCCTATATACTACATCACTTTGCCATATTTCTATAGGCAAAACAAAGAGAAAACATGGTTTGAAATGAAAATTCAACAACCACGAGCAAACCATTGATATAGATCCTAGATCAACAATCTCAACTTATTTTGGCTAGTGAAAGTGCAGGCTAGATAACAAGGGGTCGAAGGCATAAATTCAGAACCATTGTATTAACAGGTGATAACATGTCATTACCTTATTCATTTTGGTACAAAAGGGTGTTATTATGAAACCACTTTAGCTCACCCCTGAAATGCACGAATTGATGACACGTTCCACTCCGATGTAAGCCAAATAAATAATGTGTCACGTTGATGTAATCAAAAGAATTAAAAAAAAAAGTTTAAAACAAACACCCCCGAAGAAAATGAGGTAAATGTTCACTGCAAACATTGTTATGAGTACAGTAGATTCCAATAAACACAAACAAATTTTCCTTCAACAAATAAGTTTGGGTAGTGTTCTCATTTCCTTATTTCAAATGTGTTCAAATTGTTTAAAATAAGGATTGATAGAGAAAGGTTGCCAGTCTGTTTCCCCTATAAGTAATCAAATGGCCACTAAACGGGTGATAATGTTTCATTGCCTTATTCATTTCAATATGCAGGGGTGGTATTATGAAATCACTTTAGCTCGCCTCTGAAATGCACAAATTGATGACATGTGCCACTCTGATGTAAGACAAATAAATAATGTGTCATGCTGATGTAATCTAAATATTTTTTTAAAAAACTTTAAAACAATTATCCTCGAAGAAAATGAGGTAAACGTACACTATAAACATTGTTATGAGTACAATAGATTCCAATAAAAGAAGTCAAATTCACCTTCGACAAATAAGTTCGGGTAGTGTTCTCATTTACTTATTTCAAATGTGTTCAAATTGTTTAAAATAAGGATAGATAGAGAAAGGTTGTCAATCTGTTCCCCCTATAACTAATCAAATGGCCATTAAATTGAACCCTAGACAAATCTCACAATCCAAGAAAATGATTGTATATGATGACCACTTGGAGGACAGGGAAAGGGATTTTTTCAACCCTGCACTTTCTTTCCTTGACCTTCACCAATTAATTCAGATAACCCATGTTGATGCTAACAATGGTCGAAACTACTTGAACTTATGGGAATTGAACCTGGCTAGATCGATTGTTTCACAAACTTATCACTTTCCAGAATTAGTCAATTGATGTGTTGTCAATTACCAGGTGGATAGGAAACACATAATTTATGTACATGATTCTAGGATAGTTTGTGAAATAACTAAAGAATCCATTTCCTAAATACTCCAAATTCGAGACCATGATGTATATGAAACCATGGATGATGATGAACTTAAATCTAAGTACCAAGAATTATAAAAATCTGAAAGAGAGAAGTTGTTGAGTAATCTATTATCCCTATATTCCCCATTACCAACTGGTCCACCTCCTTTCAAATCCACCATCTTCCCTGAACTAACCAGGCTCTTCCCTAAACTAACAAGGAAGGCTATTGCCATGATTTTTCAGGTTTTAGGTTATGAGCATGATAGATTAGTGGATGAAACCATTTTATGGTTTGTTTCTATCTTATGTCCGTCGGAGTCAATCACCCTCACGAAATTTGATTATTTTCAGTTCCTAAGTATTTTAGGTACTAGGCCTACTTGGTGCACCTCATATTATTCAATAATTCTTCCTTCTTTGAGATCTTTGGGATCAAAACAAAGGATGGTTCATGTAAACACAATCCCATAATTGAGTGGACTGAGGAGGCAAGGAAATGAGACCAAAATAAATGTTTCAACCTTTATGTAAACAAGTTCATGAGTGCATGCTACATTTTGCTGCATTGCACTCATCCTCCTAGGATGTTTCATGAGTTTAAAAATATATTACAACTAAGCAAAGATACCAGATTAGGAGGTTGGTACCTAGATGAGGATCACACCATCATTAGAGTATATGGTTTTGAAAATGAGCTATACAAGCTAACAATTTTCCTAACTTTAAGAATATTTTCTTTGGAATACATCAAACAAAGGCTTATTTCAGATCAATTTCATTTTTCCCTGCATAAGCAGGCCATCAATTTAAAGCTACCTTAAGAGGTTGTCCCTTTATTGGTTAATATTAGAACTTCTCTAGTTGTTATAGAAGAAATGCTACAACAATTGGATTTTGAAAAAGGAAGTAATTGGGTGTATGGCCCACATGGTGTGATTGCAGTGAGAAGGGCCATGTACAAGAATCTAAAAAATCCTATAGTGGGAAGAATTTCTAACCTAGATTCATGGGAATACGTTAAGTAGATTCTAGAGGCAGAGACCCAAAATCAAATTATCACTGAGTCAATGGACGAATCCAATTTAATTCAAACTCCTCAAAAACAAGAATTACAACTTGGAAGAGGACATTTTGAGACATGCATTCTGAAATGGATATTGATGATCATATGAGTGAGAAGCTAAGAAAAAATACTAAAGTTTCTGAAGTATTAGACTTAGAGGGGTTCTTAGTTGAGTTTACAAGAGAAATGAATGGTATATTCCAAATCAGATAAGGATGAAGTGAAGCTAGATTAGCCTCAAAGGAGCCTGCTATCACTATTGAGGATATTAGTTTAGCTCTATTGTCAACAAAACAAGTTTCATAGAACTCTACAACTGAAGGAACCTTTGATAAGAAAACCTCACTCTTTTAATAATATTTGAATATAAAGAGAAAAAATAAATGGGTGAAAAAGGAAATGTATCCTCGGGCTTGGGGATAAAACACAACTAAAAAAAAATTACCATCTTTTATGGATTACCAACAAGGCATATTCAATTTGGTTTTACTAGAGTCAAAGGTACTTAAGCCTCTTTTTCCCACATATTACAAAGCCACTCAAAATTTGAGAGTAAAGCTTCGGGATATCCACCCTTTGGATATGATTGAATTGAACCAGCAAGCAAGTGATATGTTGTATAGAGGGTTCTTGCAATCCTCTGCCACTGAGAGGGAGATGAAAAATATGGTAATAAAAAAAGTGAAGCAGTTGACACCGGAGAGGGTTTTGGCCCTCGACCAAGTTTTAGGGAAACTTTGGTCGGTTTTGGAGGTTTTGGCCCACTTTTGGACTTCGACACATTGGTTGAAGTAGGAGTGCCCAAGCAGAGCTGAGATCGTGAATATCACCTATTTTGAGGGTTATGTGGACCCCATAAGGGGTCCTCTAGGTTTTGTAATGGTTTTATGGGATGTCGGCCCATGGGTTTTCCCCATGTTTAGGCCTTATTATAAGATTTTGTAAAGTATAAATAAAGAAGAATGTATTGTAGAAGCAATAGTTCCGTGTGTGAAGGAATGTATGTGGTCGAGGATTTGTGCTCAACTATGATTTTGTAGACTGTGCATAGTTCTTGTGATGCTCAGTGTGGAGTAGGTGCTAATTGTCGTGATAAGAGATTTTGGCTCTGTGCATTTGACCTATTTTTGGAAGGTAAAGAAGGAGGATCTAGTGCTTATTGTGTTAGGATATTTAGACACTTAGGAGTTAGTAAGATCTACTTGGTCTATTGTGTCGTTAGGTAAAAGTGTGTTTTCTAGTGTGTTTCTTTAGTATGCATTAGCATGCATTTGTAGTTAGTAAATACGATGCTCATGATATGTTCCCGACATAGAGTGATCCGACGGTTCATACTCTCTTTGATCTTAATGGCCATTGATCCATGGCTTAGCACCTGATTGGTCCATAATCTATATTTAAAGAGCATGGAGGGTCATTTTCCGATGATTGATTGTGAGAAAATCTCTCTGTAATCTTTTTCTTTGCATTAATAAACTGCTCCAAGTGGCCGCGTTGGCTAGGGCTGTGGATGTTTCCCCGTAGGGTTTTTACCATGTGAAAACATCAGTGTGTTGATCTTTGATATGTTTATGTGAGTGGTTACTAAAGGTGTTCATCCTCTGTTGGAATACCTGTGTTTTCGAACATGGCATCAGAGCCCGTTTGAATATCCGCTCCTGTTGTAGATCGAGATCATGAAGATGAGTTTCCTCATCTCCATTTTTAGTCTCTTCCATACATTTATGGGCTGAGAGAAATATTCCATTGCTTCCGGAGCACTCGTTTCATTTAGGAACACTTTTCATTTCACTCGAAAAGGTTTCCGTTTTCCCAAGATACAACCATTACAGTCAGATTCAGAGGTATAAAGTTTGAATACACATTTTTTAAATTTTTTGCAGAGAAGTTTTTTGGGTTTTATTTAGGTTTTGTATTTTTTTATTTCTGGGTTGCTACTCTTTTAGATCTGCATATTCTCTTTGCCCCATTCCCTATGCGATCTCGAAAAATTAGAAATAGATAAGAAAATGTGCATCTTTTGGGTAAGCTAACCGAGATCTAACCCTTGTTGTCATCAAGAAGCGAAATTATTTTCTTGTGTGAAAAGAGTTTTTTTTAGCACGCTCTCCAAGGCCGTATTCCACAACAACAACAAAAACAACAACAACAACAATAAAAACACCCCCAATCCTCCTTCTGAACATTACAATATATTTTGCTAGACCATTTGGTTAAAAGTTTCCTTATTAAGTAAGAGGTCTTGAGTTCAAGTCTCTCTTTTGTTACCTTTTTTGAAAAAGTTATGCAAAAAAAATTGTAAAGTGTATTTCACTTCAAGTATAAAAGTGAATCACTAT
>JZKD02S0665459.1:162829-190719 GCA_000966675.3 Picea glauca | reverse complement strand
CTTCCTTCTCCTATTGTGTCACTATTGTAAATCCTTCAATCCTATCCCAAGTTGTTCTTAAGGGGGGATGTTAGGATATTTAGACACTTAGGAGTTAGTAAGATCTACTTGGTTTGTTGTGTCGTTAGGTAAAAGTGTGTTTTCTAGTGTGTTTCTTTAGTATGCATTTGTAGTTAGGAAATCTGATGGTCATGATATGTTCTCGACATAGAGTGATCTGACGGTTCATACTCTCCTCGATCTTAATGACCATTGATCTATGGCTTAACACTCGATTGGTCCATGATCTCTATTTAAAGAGCATGGAGGGTCATTTTCCGATGATCGATTGTGAGAAACTCTCTTGTAAAATATCTATGTAATGTTTTTCTTTGCATTATTAAATTGCTCCAAGTGGCCGCATTGGTTGGGGCCGTGGATGTTTCCCCATAGGGGTTTTACCACATGAAAACATCGGTGTGTTGATCTTTGATCTGGTTATGTGAGTGGTTATTGAAGGTGTTCGTCCTCTATTGGAATACCTATGCTTTTGAACATAGTGCGTAGATATCCTGTCTTGTGCAAAGTTCGACTCTGTGGCTTAGTGCATAAGAGTGACTAGATGTAAGATTTTGGCGAATAATAAAGAGGCGAGGCGGATTGTGGATGTAGCCCCACCCTGGGGTGAACCACGTATATCTGGTGTCTCATGGTTTTCTTTGTGTAGTGTCATTTCTATTATGAATTTTGTTAGTGCTTTGATTATGATGTGTAATGAATATATATTTTATTTCTCAAGTACTTTACTTATGTTAAAGGGTAAATGAATGCTGGACTTAACTCACAGTGCTAAGTGCTCAGGGTGCATAATCACTTGTTGTTACCGCGCTTGTCTGTCTTTGATTATGCTCTGCGGTGTTAATGAAGTTAATAAAATAATGCATGTTCACTTCCTAAGAATTAACACAATATTATGTGAAGTGATCTTATCACATAATCGTGTCCCAACCTGGTTACAAACACCTGCATCCTGTAACCCCCACTGCTTCTACCTCGGGTGAGACTTCGCCTGCTTTGCAGGTGTTGCCAAAAGGGCCAACAATTGGGGTTTTGTTGGTGCGTTGTTAAGAGTTGAACCTTGGGTCTTCCCTTGTGCCAACAAATGGTTCCGTTGCCAGGACCTAAAACTTTGATTGTCAGGACTTGAAACTGTTATTGCCGAGACCTGAAATTGTGATTGATGGGAACTAAAGTAAAGAAAAATAAAAATATTTCTGCATAGGTCTGTTGCTGAAGTGCGCAATACTCTACTTGACTCACGAATATTTGTGCCAAGAAAGTAAGTTGTTCTGAAGAAAAGAGGTAAGATTCTAAAAGAGGCAAGCTTTTTTCTTTGGTAAGAGAAAGATAAATAAAAAGTTTTGTTTTGAAAGCATGAATTTAAGTATGTTTAATAGATTATGTCTTAGTTCGAAGGCTAGGGAAGATTTGAAAGAAAGAGTTGATTTTAGTAAATTTAATGGAAATGAAGAAAGATATGTTATTCCTATGCATAGAAAGAGTTTTTGGACTGATAAGTGGATGCAGGAATCTAGAAAGAATTTTTGTAGATTGCAGGTCCAACACTATGATCCCATGGGAAGTGCGCAGTACAAAAAATATTGGGGAACATTTAAGAGAAAAAGAGGATTGACTTTGTGTTATAATTGCAGAAGATCAAGACATCTTTCTAAGGAATGCCCTAAGGTAGGCCCTATTTTTCTTTGTTGTAAGGTTGTTGGTCATAAGGTTGAGGATTGTCCAAGGATTATTGCTAAAGTTGAAGGGAGGGACATAAGACAAGAAAATTATGAAAAGAGTCAAGAGACTAAGGGTATGCTAGAAAGTCATAAAGAAAAAAGTTCATAGGAAGTTAAGACTATGTTATTACAGTTGGAAGAAATGATGGATGTTCATAAAGATATTAGTTTACTAGAAATCTTGAAAGAAAAACATCGCATAAGTGCAAGAATAAAATACTTCGACATAGACTGTATAGTCTTGGATGAAGAAACACACATGAATATTATGATAGAAGAAACTTGGGAAGTTTTGGGAAAGCCTACTATGGTACCTTATTTAGGAAGGATAGGCTTGTTTAAGGGAAATATGATAACTTTATGTGGAAGAGTAACTATTGTACCTATTATTGTTCATGGAACATTGACTGAAGAAGAATTTGAAGACATTAGGTTTGTTGAGGACAATGCCCCTTTTCCACTTTTGTTAGGTAAGACTTGGATTGAGAAGGATCAGATGAGAACGAAAGGAGAGGAAGAAGCTACAGAAAATAAAAAGAAATAATTAAGGGATATCATAGCTAGGGAAATAGACCAACCAAGAGAAGAACCAGAGGATAAGTCAAAGAAACAGAGAAAAGTAACAACACAAGAGGGATAGAAAGCAAAAGAATTATTTATCAAGTTTGAAAGAATGCAAGAAGGCTTGAATGGCCTATCTATCCAAGAGAGAAGTGTGCCCACTCATGAAGTGTTAATAAAAAAGCATATTAACTTTCGAACCTTTGAGGGTACCTCAACAGTGCAAAGACACTACGCTAGGGAAGATAAGAATAAAAATGGAAAGAGGATTCCAAAAATAGTTAAAGAGACTCAGATAATAGGAAAGAAGGAAAGAAATCTCAATAAAAAGAAGGCTAAGTTGGAAAAGATACAAGAAGTTAAGGAAACTAGATGGAAGACTTTGCAGACCAAAACTTCACAGAGGCAGGTTCGCACGGTTTGAACCTCGTTGGAACAACATGTCCGCGCAGATTTGGACTTCGTCTTGGTGAAGTTATATAACCATTGGAGGCACCCCAACCATTAGAATGACACTCTAGAATGGTTAGGAAACACATTTATGGGTTTAAAGACTGCTTTTGGACGTTGAGACCATGCCATAACAACTATATTTACATTAATGGAAGCATTTAACTCTCGTTCCTGTCCATTGGAAGATTTGTCATGAAAAATAAGTTACAACCTGTTTAGGATGAAGCTTGCAAGGTGTTCGAGGAGGTTTATGGCCAGGGTTCATAGTTAGATCAAGTAGTTACAGTAGTATAACAACGCTTGGAAGGGCATGTTACAGAGAAGACAGTCCAAGATCTCGCTGAGTAGGAGGCTCATGCAAGGCAAGAAGTCGAGGCAAGTCGAGTTAAGCTCAAGGGTTTTGAAGCAACATTGTTCGAACCTGAGTGAATCGGGATGAGTCACAGGTGAGTGTTGGAGGTTTTAGCCCACTTTTGGACTTTGACACGTTGGTCGAAGTAGGAGCACCCAGGCAGAGCTGAGATCACAGATTTCACCTATTTTGAGGGTTATGTGGACCTAATAAGGGGTCCTCTGGGTTTTGTAATGGGTTTATGGGATGTCATCCCATGGGTTTTCCCCATGTTTAGGCCTTATTGTAATATTTTTTAAAGTATAAATAAAGAGGAATGTATTGTAGAAGTAGTAGTTTTGTGTGCGAAGGAATGTATGTGGTCGAGGCTTTGTGCTCGATTGTGATTTTGTAGACTATGCATAGTGGTTGTGATTCTCAATGTGGAGCATGTGCTAAGTGTTGTGATAAGATATTTTGGCTCTGTGCATCTGACCTATTTTTGGAAGGTAAAGAAGGATGGTCTAGTTCTTAGTGCGTAGATCTCCTGTCTTGTGCGGATTTTGAGTCTGTGGCTTAGTGCACATGAGTGACTAGATGCAATATTTTGGCAAATAATAAAGAGGTGAAGTAGTTTTTGGACGTAGCCCCACCCTGGGGTGAGCCATGTATATCTAGTGTCTCATGGTTTTCTTTGTTCAGTGTCATTTCTGTTATGCATTTTATTAGTGCTTTGATTATGATGTGTAATGAATATATATATTTTTTCTCAAGTACTTTACTTGTGTTAAAGGGTAAATGAATGCTAGACTTAACTCACAGTGCTAAGTGCTAAGTGCTCAGGGTTCATAATCACTTGTTGTTATTGTGCATATATGTCTTTGATTATGCTATGCGGTGTTAATGAGGTTAATAAACTAATGCATGTTCACTTCCTAAGCGTTAACATAATATTCTGTGAAGTGCTCTTATCACATAATCATGTCCTAGCCTGGTTACAGACACCTGCGTCCTGTAACCCCCCCTTCTTCTACCTCGGGTGAGACTTCAGCAGGTATTTCCGAAAGGGCTGATAGTCAGGTTTTTTTTGGTGCGTTGTTAAGCGTTGAACCCTGGGTATGCCCTTGTTCCAACAAGGGTGACCACTCAGGAGAATATAATTCAGATTAATGAGTTGGAGAGGAAGATTATTTCCCTAGGAGAAAATCCTAAAAATATTATTTTTGTAGGAGACCTAATCAAAGAGACATATAACGAGATTAAGATCCTCAAGAAAAACCTAAATGTTCCTTATGTACAACATATTCAGACCCCAAATCTATAGGCTAGTCATGAGGAAAAGGAGAATCTTCACCAACAATTATTGCAAAGTAGAAAGATCATAGAATGACTATAAGTTGAAATTGAAACCTTGAAAGACAAGCAAACTCAATGATTGCAGGAAGCCAAGTCAAATATATTTCAAACTAATCCATTAGATCCACCAAAGATCTTATCAAAATTGATGGCTGATTTGAGTGTGAAGGAGATCAAGTTGGACATTGTGAAAAACTAGCTCAAACAAAGAGATGTCAAGGTAGAAAAACTAGAAGATTAGGTGAAGAACAGAGAGTTATGTTTGGAACAAATCAATGCTACTAAAGAGGAATATCAGAAGGAAGAAAATAGAATGAAGGCAAGGGTTATAGGGAGACTAGCCATGAAATGATCTAAGCATATAATTTGGGACGATATAACTAACACAATTTTTAAGAATTGGTTTTATTTTACCCTAGTGCAAGATGAGCTTGATTTAATCACCGTAGTCTTGAAAGACATAAAAGTAACAACAAATGAGTTGGAGAATAAACCTAATTTGGCATCTTATATAATAAAGTTCTTGAACAATTGAACTAAATAGGAGTTGAAGGATTTGCAAGTCAATGACAAAACTAGCATTGTAATGGATGCTAAAAGAGTCATTACAAAAAGTATATTATTGCAAAATGTGTAAACTAAGTGTCATGAGGTTATGAGGGAAATCTCTACTTTTAAGAAGATTTTTAGTGATGTCATCAAGCATGGATTACCATCATTTTGGAATGAAAATGGGGATTTTTATCCAATGAAAAATTATCAGAAGTGATTAGAATATAGGAGGAACAATGACAACAAGTTCAAAAATCTTGATGGCACTTTGAAGAGGAAAGATGTAGTGTAATCATTGGTAGGGGATTTTAAGTTGTTGCACAATATGAAAATGTTTTTCAGGAAATTACCTCCCCCATTTTATGATAAATACAATAATTTGGATGAGGTGGTAAGAAAATTGAATGATCATAAGTATCTGATGGGAAAATATTGGAAAATATTGCATCAATTTACTAAATTACCATTGGAAAGACAAGGAAAATCAAGTGGCACTTGTCCAAATCCCTAAGGGAATATTTTACTAAGTAATTTTTCATGTACATTAATTTTTACCTAAGTGATATTATGATATAGTTGAATGTATTAAGCATGAAGTTGGCCTAAGTGCTTTATGAAGATGTAATAATAATACCTTCTATGTTTTATTGTATTGTTATTTTGAATCCATCCATCCATCCCCTTTAAATTGTATATGTGTGATACATATGGGAATTGTAGGTGTTTTAAGACCTGGGCGTGCATTTTCAGCATGCCCCGGTTTCATGCTTTTTTAAACATTTTCCACTTTATGCATTTTTTGCCTTTTACAAAGAAGTTTTTAACCTTTATGAATAATAGAGGATTTTTGGTTTCAAAATGCACAACTAAAGTATGAATATATGTAAAATGATAAAATACAAACTCCACAACTTTTATCACTCAATTTGGAATTCATATGATTCCTAGGCATGCATTTTACAGTAATCTAGTTTTACCATCCAATATTTTACAAAAGGTCTTGAATTTGGGTTCTAGGTAGAAGTTATTTTTCATTTGAAAATGCACTATGGATGATATAGATAGATTCATAATGTTATTAATTTCGCTCCAAAACTTATATCACTAAATTTGGATCTATATAGAAGCATGGGCGTGCATTTCCATTATGGCACTTTCTACTGATTTAGTCTCTCAATTTACAAGGAAGATTTTTCCTTTTTTACACAACAACCACTTTTGTGTTTGCAAACACACCAATAAATATGTAGACATGTGTAAAATAAAATAAGACGCCCTTAGGAACTTGAATCACTCAAATTGAAGGTGTGTTAAGACCCGAGCGTGCATTTTCACAATGCCTTAGTTTCATACATTTTAAAGCAATTTTTCCTTTATGCATTTTTTTGCATTTACAAAGCAATTTTTAACCTGCACAACTAAATTATGAATATATGTAAAATGATAAAATAAAAACTTCGCAAATTTTATCACTCATTTTGGAGGTCATATGATCCCTAGGTGTGCATTTTATATTAATCTAGTTTTACCATCCATTTTACAAAATATCTTGAATTTGGGTTCCAGGTAGAAGTCCTTTTTCATTTGAAAATGCACTCCTTTTCAATTATTTTCACACATTTTCCTCTTCTGGGGCTCTTTGTGAATTCTACAGGAATTGGTATTCAAGGCAACAAACTATCAACTAATTGTAGGGAAATTATATAAGTTAGGGGCGAATGGAATCTTGAGGCGTTGTGTACTGGAACACAAAATAACAACTATATTGGAGGAAGAACACAATGGTATTGTTGGAGGACATTACGTAGGAAAAGAAACATCATAGAATATTTTATGCACAGGGATTTGATGTCCTACACTATTCAAGGATGCAAAGGATTATTGTCAATCCTATGACATATGCCAAAGAGTGGGTAAACCATCTTGACACGATGAAATGCCATTAAATCCAAAATTTACGTTGCAAGCATTCGATAAGTGGGCTATTGATTTTGTGGGCTATATCAATGCACAAGGAAGGAGATTAGGATCAAGGTACATCATCACTACAACCGAGTATCTAACTAGGTGGGAAGAAGAAACACCAATTACTGATTGCACTATAGAGAATTATGCGCGGTTTCTATTTGAGAATGTAGCCACGAGATTTGGATGTCCCTGCATATTACTTAGCGATCAAGGTAGAAACTTAACCAAACCATTGATGCATTAACTGAGGAATTTCATATTCCTCATTAGAAAAGTACACCATATCACCCTCAGACTAATGGCATAGTAGAAGCTTTCAATAAAATTTTGGAGAATGCTTTGACAAAGATATGTAATGTTGGAAGAGATGATTGGGAATTACACATCCCTATGATAATATGGGCATATAGAACTACAAGTAAGAATCTGATTGGTCATACACTATTCCGGTTGGTCTATGGACATGAAGAAATAATGCAAATGGAGTTCATTGTACCTATTCTGTGTATTGCAACCATCACTAAGCTCTCGGACACAGGTTCAATAGAGGAGATATTGTCACAGTTAGTCCAGCTTGAGGAGGACATGTTTTTGGCTGGATTCCATCAACATGAGTAGAAATCCAGAGAGAAGGCCTTGCATGATCGACATATTAGAACCAATAAATTCCAAGTTGTCAACTTGGTCCTTCTCTATGATAGAAAGTATCTACAACATCTAGAGTAGTTTCACATGCACTGGTTAGGGCCGTATGTGAGTCAACAGATAAAAAAGACAGGTGTTGCATGACTGGGAACCTTGGATTGAAAAATGTTGGACGAAATGGTGAATAGAAGTCAGTTGAATCTCTATAGAGACAATTGATCATATGCAAAGTGACCTATGCCATGAAGAAACCCATGTATTATAGTGGATGTACCATAGTAGCAAGAAAAAAAAAGAAAAACCACATAAAAAATATAAAAAAGGGAAAACAATAAAAAGTTAGTGATAGGAGGAAGAAAAAGAATAAGTAGAATCCCAAGGCATCAGAACTTGCGTAGTTGGAATGATCATCCTACACTAAGTGAACAATGTGTCAAGTTCAACGAGAATATAGGGACAAGCCTGTTGTCGATGAGAAACAAATTACTACGTAGGACAACACAAAAATACCGTTAAATACAGTCAGACACAAAAAAGACAGCTAGACAACCAATGTGATGGGTCATTATAGCGTCATATAATCATTTACTTAGGAAATACATTAGAAATCAAAGTCAATCGACGGTACGCGAGAGAAATCACCTGAAGGATTTTGTAATTAATATGCAATGATGGCACAACTCATCAACTTTGGTGGTGGAGGGGATGAGTTAGTTAAAACATGATGGGACGGGTATGGTCGGCATGAAACTACAACATCATAAGAAAATTGTAAGTGGAACTCATGTTTTTCATATCGCATTGAGAAAATAGGAGAGACCCAACAAGAATAGAGTCAAGCTTCAGCTCACCGAGCAGACTCTTTAGACAAACATGGAAAACTCTGCTAGGAATACCACCGACTTCCCCAGGGTTGAGTAGGGAAGGAGATATGGTGGACAAACCTACCAACCTGAAGTTTATGGACCAGGATGTTATCAAAGCACAACAAGTGCCGAATATGGTTGGGGACCCATACTCAGGCATTGAGCGCCAAAAAAAATAAGGGACTCACATCATTTCTTGCATAAAATCACATGACGACCAAACATGAGTCAATATCTATTTCAAGGGTTACAAATGATTCATGACAGTAAAAGAGAAGGAAACAGATCAAGATCCCACTAAAAGCAAGGTTTCCTAGAAATTGACCTCGTATACAATGCCCCAACTAAACCAGAAGACATGGCCAAAAGATATAGGCGAAAAGGAGGAGGCTTTCGGCCTCAAGCAACCTCAATAGATTACCAACAATGAAGATGATTACATGAAGAGGAGGCTTACCAACTATTGTTCCTATGAGAAGCGATGTTCCCCCCCTTGGTAACATGCCTCTTGATGTCACCATCTAGACTTAAGCTGTCATCAGGCAGGAAGAGGCCTTCAAGAGGAAAAAGGAGGACCCTCTAAGGCGTATTGCAACGAAACATAAAGAAACCAAAGGAACAAGAACGACTAAGCAGTCATAAACATGGCACTGCTACAGAGGCCACCATTGTCACAGAGGTGGAAAAAACTAAGGCTATGGAACAATAATTCATTGTAGCATGGAAGAATAGGTAACATGCATGAGTGGATCGGGATGAGTCACATGTGAGTGTTGGGGGCTTGTTGGATAGGTATTTTTGGATATAATTTTGAGAAGAATCTAAGTATGAATAAATCACACAGAAGGAAGGATTTGCGCAGAAGGAAGGAATCACATAGAAGGAAGGAATCACACAGAAGGAAGGATTCACATAGAAGATAGAAAGGGTGCAAAAGGATGGATATAACACAAAAAAAAGGATAAAGAAAGCGAGAGAGAAAAGGAATCACAAACGACGATAGTGTGACTTTCCAAAAATAGAAGGACATCAGAAAAGTTGTATAAAGAATAAGAAGTAGAAGAAGGAAAATAGCCAGTTAACTGAAGATAGCTATGCCATGCATTATAATGGGTTATTTTGGGAAAGATAAGAATAAAAATTGAAACCCTGGACTTTGGGGTATAAATATGTAACAGGATTGGGATATATATAGATAGATATATGCGTATGTAAGTGTGAGAGGGTGTGCATGGAAGAGAATTGAGGTTATGGAAAGATCATGAATGTAATAGTTAGTTAGTAAGAAAGAAGATGAATAAAGAAGGAGTTTAGAAAGGATATTGTGCCTTGTGTTCTTACTTGTCTTTATGCATTCATGAATGATGATATACTTCACAGAATGAATTTAGTCTATGAATTGGTTATGCTAGAATGTTCATGTATGGTTGTGTTAGTTTAGGTAATAATCAAGAACATACATAAGTTAATATTAGGAATAATGATTCACGCATCAACCTCCCTTTCCCTTACTGTTGTAGAAACCTGGTTCTTGCAGCCACAATAGATACCTCATGTGAGACTTCATCTGCGCAAGCACATTATGTCGAAATGGTTGGTGTCTTGAGGTTTTTGTTGGTCATGGTCAACCTGAACCCCAAGTATGATAACCCATGCACAGATAAGAAGCAACCAACAAGAGTCCAATCAATTAGGGCACATAATATAAGCTCAGTGTAGTTAGGCAGTGCACTCATTAACCTCAAAACCATTCCAGTAACCTCAAATCCACTTAGCAAATAATAGTTTGATCCAAAAATAGTGGAGTTGCAGTTAGGTCGACTATTAAGAATATTCACTAGGTTCTATTCTATCGATATAGGCGAGGAGGGTCAAACATACATACATGCATGCTATTCCATGTGGTGGTGGTGGTGTTAGTAAGAATTGGTCGTAATAAAATTTTGGTTTTCACCTCAATATCATTTTGGTTGCAGTAAAAATGAAATAAAATTTGTGCACAGGTAAGATTCCCACCTCAATATCTCTCCGGATCAATAAAATTCTAGAATTGAAAGAAAAATATTTACCATTACAAACAAAAGATTTCCATCCATTGCCTTCTTGATTTTTTTTTCTTTCTAGTAATGTAATTCATCCCATATTTTGTTGTCCTTGGTGGTAGGTATTTGAGTATATCAGTCAATTTTGGTGTACATGTAATAATTTTTGTCTCGAATAAGTATTATTGTCCTGATTATGTGTTTTTATGTGACTGATTAATTTGGATCAGTTCAACCAACCTGGATCAGTGACCCTTCATCCAACTAATTCCCAACATTTTATGTGCATTGGCGGGGTTTGAAGTTGAAGCCATGGTTTCATTGACCTGGCATTCAAACTATGGTTTTGCAACCCTAGAGATAAAACCTAGAGATAAAACCCTGCCATTCAAACTATGGTTTTGTAACCCTAGAGATAAAACCCATCTCACTTATATTATAACCTGATTCATTTTCAAACTTGCAGTATAGAGGAAGTGACCACCAACTATTTATGAAAGCGACCACTGATTATTTCTAGAAGGGGCCACTGATTATTTCTAGAATCAACCACCAATTATTTTTGGAAGTAACAAAGTTTCTAGAAGCAAGTGATTGACTTTCTGTGAGTGATAGAGGGATGCAGTCTCAGGAGGAAGGGCAATTTATGTGAGGGTTTTGGTCTTCGGAGCGCTTCTAGAGAGGTTTTTAGGCTTCGAGAGGGTTTCATGTTTGAGGGGAAGGTTAGATAGGGACCTAGTCAAGAGGGGGGCCCAGTTTATTTAGAAGAAAAATTCAAACTGCTACTTGACATGAACATGTGTGGTGAGGGTTTTGTCTTTCCTTTTCTTTATGTCTCCTCATTTAATCTTTTCTTATTCCCTTTAAGATGGCACAAATCAAATGTGGGGAAAACAAATGGCATAAAACACATCAAAAGAACTATGGGGGTTAATATGGAGGAAGAAAAATAAATTTTATCCTTATTGAGCTAGGGGTCCAACGTACATGAGGTAAAAATACCAATGCTTAGCACCACATGAAACAAATCTGCAAATTATTTGATTATTGTGGAGAGGGAAGGGTACAATGGGGGTTTACAATATCAGTTGGGTGGTTCACTGCCACTACTAAATCATGTCCACCAAGAGGATTTGAGCTCTTACTGGAAACACAATCTTCATTTTTCTAGTGGATCTCCATTTTTCCATCCTGCGGTAACAATGGATGATTTAACAAGAGAATGGGGTTATTTTATTTCATATTTCTTTCATAAGGATGCAGGAAACACAGACGAAAGATTGTTTTTTGTAAACACAAAGCAATATAAGGGGATTCTAAAGCATACACAGACTTGAAAGCTAAGGCAACCACATAAGAAAAAATTCTCCATGATCCTGCCGAAAGTGAACAACATATCTAGTAAGGCTTCTCAAACCAGTGTGGAGCAAACATAAATTAAGGATCTCGAACCAAATTTGGACAGAGAAGATTTTTTCAAAGAAAACAAAGAAGACAAAAAAATAGTTAACCATGACAACAAAGACCTATATAGTCCCACATCAACACCATTAATGTGGCCATCTAATATATATGTGAAATAACTCATGATCATGAAAAGAAGTCTCAAAAGTTTAGAAGAGAAAAGATGGTATGAAGGAAACAAAGTAAACAAAATTGTTGAGTTCAAGAGAAAATTAGAGGGAGAAAATAAAGCTCTTAAGGAACAATCTCAAACATGCAGGTTAAAATAGAAATAAGACAACAAGAAGTGATTGCCTTGAAACATGAATTAGAACAGATGAGGATAACCAGAGTTGAGAAATCATAATTGTTGAAAGAAGAGGACACAACACAAAGAAAGTGGATTCAGTTAGCATTGGTCGACTTGGAAGATAAATAAAATCAGCGAAAAGATCGAATAGAAGGGGCTAAATCATGGTCACAAGTTGTAAGTGGGTCATCAAACAAACAAAAATAAATCATTGAGAAACAAATCAAAATACAAATAAAGGGAGAGTAGGATAAGTGAGGCAAGGCTGCAAATATCATTATCAAAGGGTTGAGGGACTTTGGTGAAAATGAGAGGATGAACATTCTAGCAAGAGACTTCCTTAAAGATAAGTTGAAATGGACAGGGTGTATTCACCACACAAGTAGAATTGGACAAAAGATATAGGGAGGGAGAGATAGACATGTAAGATTTATCTTAAGGAATATAGAGGATAAGAATATGATCCTTAGAAATAGAGGATTTCTTAGAGGCACACACATCTACCTAGACGAGGACTTGATTTTTTCTCAATAAGAACAACAAAGAAAGGAGTGGGAAAAAGTGAAAACAACAAAAAATGAGGGAAAATGGGCATGGTTGAAGAACAGGAAGGCTTAAATCAGTGATCGTTTCTCAAATAATAAATAGGAAATCGGGGCCCCACGAAACTTTTTATAGGTAGTAAGTTGGAATTTCAGAGGTTATCCATGGAGAAGAGGTCTAGGGTTGGGTCCCATAGAAGAGGGGAAATATATGATCATTGTTATAGAAATGCATGAGCACAATGGATGCAAGGTTCTAGATTTCGAGGGGTACAAGAAAAATTTAATTTGGAACGAAGGAAATGAGATAGGAAAAGGAAATGAGGGAGTTAAAGTGCTAATAAATGAAAAATGGTGTTGTTATGGAAAGACTTTCCTCACCCCATGCAACTTTCTCAGAAGGCCTTTTCTATTTCCCTATGTAGACTTGAAGTCCCTTTTTGTAATTCCTAGAGCTAAAAAAAAACATTTTTCCACATATACGTGCCCTAACAGCTATACAACATGCGTATACATGGGTTGCACCATTACAACCTGCATACATCGGAATTTGTGCCCAAAAATTAAAAATGGTGTCGGGTTTCCATGTCACGTCACGAGATCCATGATCCTTGACCTTCCATATACTGGAAACGTTCCGACTTAGCCCTTATGTTCCATTTGAAGGCTATAACTGGGCCATATCCAAGCTATGGAAAGAGGAGAATAATTCAAATTTCAGAGCAAAGTTATGCTGGAGAAATTATTCACTTCAAATTGAGTTTGCATTCCTTTGTCCTTTTAAGTCTGAACACATTGTTCAGCCCCCAAGCTCTTCCCTCTTTGATGGAGAACCTCATTGTCTCTCTTATATGAGATTGCCTTTGGTGGAGGATTGAAGTGGTGGAGGCCCAGCTGGAAGGGACTTAGTTTCTCGGTTCAGAGACGTGCCGACATGGAAGTTTGTCATTCATACACTTTTGTTGATCATATTTTAATAGAAATACTCTTTTCTCGTCCAATTAATGTCTTGCAAATATTTGAATTGTTATTCCATGGGCATATTTGTTTTGAATATTGATGGATTATGATATTATATGTGCTAACTTTATATATTATGACCATATGCTTGTGTATCTTGGTTGTTGAGGACAAGTTGCATGTATATAGCTTTGAGTTCAGTGCTCAACGGTGGTCTTCTTCGAACATCCGAGCGAGGTAGGCTCTTTATCTTGTCTTGTTAGCATCTTTGTTTATATAACATACTTGAGATTAGAGTTGATTTATGTAGTCATTCCATCTATTGTGGTTTACCCCATGCCATAGAGTGATTTTCCTCGTAACAGAATTGACGATCATACTAGGGAAATAATCTTACTTTTGGGGTTTGGATTGTTTTTCTCCTTTGATTTATCTCAGTTAGCTTGAGTTTTCTTGTCATCTGATTGCTTGAAAGCCTATTTTCATTTTGAATCTGAGTTTCTTGGCATTATCCTTAACCTGACAGTGTTTCAACACATATACATGGTTTTTCCCTTGACAGACGCATACATATGCGAGTTTTCGTTCTATCGGGCGCGTACATACACAATGTTTCTTAAACAGTCGCATACATCAGCCTTTTTTTCTTAATTTTTGAGTTTGGTGTTTTCTTGGTGAATTTTGATGGTTGTCAAGTCTTCTTGGGTCTCTGTCATAATTTTTAAGTGCCTGTAGAGTGATAGGAAACCTTTCTTTGGTTGAATTTTCAGGTGTTTTTTATTTCTCATCATCTTTTTCATTGGTTTTCCTTGCATCTTGGGCTGGGTGTTTGCTTCTTGATATCCTTCTTGGTTTGTCTCTTTTTGCTTACAGTAGGGTTTATATATCAAGTTGTTGTTTAGTCCTTGCATTTTTATTTCTTTATATTGAAAATAAAAAAAATATACATTTTGCATTATGGAATTTGATCTTTTTGGTTCTTATTATTGACCTTGATACATGTATGGAAAGATTAAATCTTATTTGAAATTGTAGAGTTGAATTGAACGTTGCATTTTGAAAAGCTTATCATTTATTGAGAATTGAAGTTAGGAATTCACATTATATTCATATTCATTTCTTTTACTTGTTGATTCATAACATCATCAGTTTCACGACCACATATTTTGAGTAAACAAAGCCACTAAAAGCAACGCTGATAAATTTAAAATTGATTAGCAACGATTTTATTTTTCAGGGTGCACAAACTAGCTTAAGATTTAGAGCCTTGGGATAGGATTTTGTGAGTAAAATTATCCAAGGCTATTAAACTCAACATATGTGTATGACTAAGGGAGTGTTGAAATCCATTGTATAATTGGTGACGTCAGGAGGCTCCACTCACACCATATTTAAGCACGAGGTCGCGCGAAGTTGGTTGCAGATATATCCCTCGAATACCTTCTTAGCGTTAGAGATATTTCTAGGGATCTATTCATATATGGAGGTCTTGCTAGTACTTTTAGCTCTGTGAGAGGCGGTGCTTTCGAGATTTCGGGCTTTGTTACCCTACCCATATGGTGGACCTGACTTACGACTATTTGCCTACACATTGGTTATATCATGGTGGATTTAGTTTCTTGACATAGGTAGCCACATAGGTTACTTCCAGGGGTTGTTAGAAAAAACAACAGGATCTCAGAGCAATAAAATAAAACAAATGCAGAAATATAACAAAGAAGATACACAATACAATAGAGAAACATATATATGTGGTTCACGCAATGTGGGATACGTCCACCAGAGAAATTTTCAGGTCCTTCCTTTATTATTATCCAACAAATGAAGGGATACAACCTACAACACACCCACTGTGACTTCCTCTTCTTTCTCTCACAGTATCCTCACTCAAAATACAATATTCACAATGATACATAGACACAATACATTTCCCTCATAAAAGAGGGTCTCTTTCTAGGGGAAAAAAACCCTAACATAACTTCTATCGTCAGATCTGCAACCTTATAATGAATGGTCCATATTTACAATGAAGTTACAATATACATTTACAAGGAATTTTTTCCTTCGGGGGCCTACTTTCCCCCGGACCCTGCAGAGGGGGTAATCCCCCTTTGCACTCCCCCGCATGGAGGAGTGTAAATTATTTCAGGGTGTAAAGTATTCATGGGGTATAAACACGATTGAAAACAAAGACCTCTGAATCAGGAAGATAATCCGGCCCTACAACCAACAATCTCCCACTTGAAGACCTATCTCAACAACTCCATTATTATTGTATCTGCTGGACTATGAACCTTGTTGGACCTAGAAAATTTCTCATCTTCACCTTCATGCTTAAAGACCACCTGAAACTGAGCAGGAACTCAGTTTCTCCCTGATTACTCCCTTTGTTAACATGTTTGTAGGATTTTGGCTAGTGTGTATCTTTTCCAACTTCAAATGTCCATATTCCAAGACAGATCGTATGAAATGGTACCTAAGTAGCATATTCTTAGTCTTCAAATGAATGGGTGATTTATTTGCAATATGAATGACACTCTCACTGTCACAGTACAACATGTTATTATCTTGCTTATTTCCCAATTCCTCCATAAAATTCTGTAACCAAATCATCTCTTTAGTAGCCTCTGTAGCAACAACATACTCTACCTTTATTGTTGAAAGTGAAACAACCTTTTGGAGTTTTGAAATCCAACTTATTGTTGTTCCACCTACAATAACAACATACCCTGTGGTGCTCCTCTTGTTATCTTTATCTCCTGTCATAATTGAATCAACATATCCTTATAGAACAATGTTTGAGCTTCTAAAACATAATGCATGAGTTGCAATACCTCTCAAATGCCTGAGAATCCACTTTACTGCCTCCCAATGTTCTTTACATGGATTTTTCATATACCTGCTCACAACTCCCACTGCATGTGAAATATTTGGTCTTGTGCAAACCATTTCATACATCAAGCTACCAACTGTTGATGAATAAGGGACCTTGGACATGTATTCTATTTCCTCATGTGTCTTGGGACATATTTTCTTAGTTAATCTGAAATGGTTGGACAAAGGTGTACTAATTGGTTTTTCATTCTGCATTCTAAACCTCTCCAACACCTTCTCTATGTACTCACCCTGAGACAATGTCAATTTACGATTTTTCATGTCTCTTTTTATTCTCATACCAAGTATTTTCTTTGTATCACCCAAATCCTTCATTGCAAATGAATTAGATAATTTCTTCTTGAGCACATTTATATCCTACATATTATACCTTGCAAGAAGCATGTCATATACATACAATAGCAAGATAATATATCTTCCATTTTCTAGCCTTTTAAAATAAACACAGTGATCAAAATTACATCTACTATAACCTTATTCTGTCATAAACCTATCAAACTTCAAATACCACTGCCTTGGAGCTTGATTTAGACCATACAATCTCTTCTTAAACTTGCATACCCAATTATCCTTTCCTTTGACCTCATACCCCTATGGTTATTTCATATAAATCTCTTCCTCCAAATCCCCACAAAGAAAAGTTTTGTTTACATCTAACTCTTCAAGATCCAAATCTTCTACTTCCACAAGACTTAAAATAGTCCTAATTGAATTCATTTTAACAACAAGAGAAAATATTGCATCAAAATCTATACCTTTCTTTTGTGCAAACCCCTTTACAAAAATTCTATCCTTGTACTGCTTTTTGCCTCCATCTTCTTCCTTCAACTTGTAAACCTATTTATTCTGCAATACTCTTTTTCCTACAGACAACTGAACCAAGTCCCAAGTCTGGTTATTTACCAAGGAATCCATTTCCTCTTTCATGTCTTGCTCCCACTTATTTTTGGTGTCTACCTGCATTGCCTCTTCATAACATTTTGGTTCACCAAAATCAGTCAACAATAAATAATACAATGAAGGAGAGTATCGTTAAGGGGGTCTAATTAACCTGGTAGATCTTCTAACAACACTTACAGGAGTTTTAGGTACCTTATGATCCTGTTGTTGTACATTATGAATTTTTGGTACCTTTGGAATTTCTTTTTCAGTGATCTCATCAAGCACTGTGTATTCTGGTTTTTCTTTTTCTTGTTTCTTTCCCTACAACTGATATGTGTACATGACCTTCTCATTGAATATGACATCTCTACTCCTAATGATTTTTTTATTTTCATAATCCCATAAGTGATAACCAAAATCATTAACATCATATCCCATAAAGGCACACTTCTTGGATTTTCCCCCAAGTTTTGTTCTATTTTCTTTATCAATATGGACAAATGATTCACAACCGAAAGTCTTCAAAAAAGAATAATTTATCTTTTTTCCTGCCCATGCCTCCTTTGGAATTCTACCATCCAAAGAGATTGAATGTCCTTTGTTTATTAAGTAAACAACAATATCTACAACATCTGCCCAAAACTATAAATGCAAACCATCATGCAATCTCATACTCCTTGCACACTCCATGATTATTTTGTTCATCCTTTCTGACACACCATTTTCTTGTGGTGTTCCTGGAACTATCTTCTCTCTACGAATCCCATGGTATGAACAATAATCATCAAAATCCTTGGTGCAATATTCACTTCCATTTTCTGATATGAGACACTTCAACCTTTTTCCTATCTCATTCTCAACAAAATATTTCCATTTCTTACAAGTATCAAAAACATCATATTTTTGTTGAATGCAATAAACCCAAGTTTTTATAGTTGCATCATCAATAAAAGTAACATAATAACGAGAGACACCAAGAGATGATACATGAGTTGGTCCCCATACATCTGTATGCACAAGCTCTAATATTTCACTCTTCTTTTCTTTTCTAACTCTGAGAAATCCTACTCTCTTTTGTTTTCCATAAACACAATTCCCACAGAAATCCAAATCAATTTTTTTAAGATTTGGAATTTTTTTTCTTTTGTGAAGTATTTGCATCCCCTTCTCACTCATGTTTCCAATCCTATGATTTCACAGTGTTGTATCCACTCTTGTAGAAGCTAAAGAGATAGAAGAGTTAGTATTACCAGTACATAAATACAATGTACCTACCTTATCTCCTTTTTCTATCACTAATGATCCTTTGGTGACCTTCCACGCCTTATCTGTAAATATGGATATACAAACTCACTTGCCAACTGCCTTGTTGAAATCATATTTTACCTTAGATATGGAACATGTCTTACCTCTTTCAACAACCATTGGTTTCCATTGCTTTTCTTTATTTTTACCTTTCTCATTCCAACAATTTTTCATGGTGCATCATCACCCAAATGAACCCGTCCAAAATCACCTTGAACATAATCTAGAAAATGTTTTCTATGCAGCATGGCATGAAATGAAGTCCTTGAATTTACTACCCAAGACTCAGAAATATTATCTACAAAAAAAATCAAGGCATATTGTAACACATCACTTGTTATATTTGCTTCTTGATTTTTCTCCTGTTGACCATCTCTTTGTTTCTTTGGAGCTCTGCAATATTTCTTCGGATGTCCTTTATTCCCACAATTCCGACACTCTATATTTCCAAATCTAGATTTGGATTTTCCCTTCCTAGAATTCCCGTGGTTCCCTAATCCCTTTCCTCTATCCTTTTGTCTTCCCCTTTTCTCCATGTTTAATGCATTACCTAATGTCTCACTTGTTCTTTTCCATCGCATTTCCTCACTAAGGATAACACCAACAACATCATCAAATTTTAAAGTTTTTAAACCAGTGACAAAGTTACTTACATCCATGACCAAGTCGTTCCAACTTTCTGGAAATGAGCACAAGATTAGAATATCCCCGACCTCATCAACAAAGTCCACTTTTACAGAACTTAGTTGATTGGTAACCGTATTAATGAATTTAAATGATCTGCAACAGAACCACCTTATGATATCTTCATATTAAATAATCTCTTCATTAGAAATACCTTATTGGATGCTGAGGGTTTTTCATACAATTTATCCAATGTGTCCATCAACTCCTTTGTTGTCTTTTATTTCGAAATATTGAAAGCCATCGATGTTTCTAGGCTCAGTCATATCATTCCCAGTGCCTTTCTGTCAAGAACCTCCCATTCTTCATCCTTCATGGTCATCAACTTCTTTGCTATTCCACCCAATGCTAAGAATAGATCCTTCTGATATAAATAATATTCCATATGCATCTTCCATAGCTGATAGTTTTGGTTGTTAAATTTCTCGACCCTAAACTTTCCATCTTCCGCCATTGCTCCCACTCGAACTAGGAAACATCGTTTCCTGTGAGTTAACCTCGCTATGATACCATTTGTTAGAAAAAACAACAGGATTGCGGAGAAATAAAATAAAAAAAATGCGGAAATAAAACATAGAATATACACAATACAATAAAGACACAGATATATGCGTTTCACCCAGTGTGGGATATGTCCACTAAAGAAATTTTTAGGTCCTTCCTTTATTATTATCCAGAAAATGAAGGGATACAACCTACAACAAACCTGTTGTAACTTCCTCTTCTTTCTCTCACAGTCTCCTCACTCAGAATACAATATTCACAATGATACATAGTCGTAATACATTTCCCTCATAAAAGAGGGTTTTATTCTAGGGAAAAAAACCCTAACATAACTTCTACCATCAGATCTGTGACCTTATAATGAACGGTCCATATTTACAATGAAATTACAATATACATTTATAAGGAAAAATTTCCTTCGGGGGCCTGCTTGCCCCTGGACCTCGCAGAGGTGGTAACCCCCCTCTACACTCCCCCACATGGAGGAGTGTACATTCTTCCAGGGTGTAAAGTATGCATGGGGTATACACACGAATGAAAACAAAGACCTCTGAATCAAGAAGATAATTAGGCTCCACAACCAACATGAGTTATTCTACAGGTACCCTGAGTCAGATAAAGGTCAGACAACACACAACCTTTATGGAGGATTACGTCTCCAGATGGATATGAGCGGTTGCATTGTTAAGCCCATGAGGGACCTTATAACTGAGTCAGATACCTTCGATATTTTGAAGGGAGTCTTAGTCCCCTCTTGGGAGAGACATACCTAATTTAGTGAGGGAGACCCCTTTTCAACCACTTTATCCTATTTTTGTGCATATTGGGATTTTTGTTTATTTTGGTGTGCTCCCTGATTGTTAGTTGTCCTTATGATTTGTTTTTATATCTCAAGTCTTGAGTCATCGTGGATCCAGACCCTCTTCTTCACAGGTCTTGTCGTTTGTTGAAGTTACCACTGCATCTTGAGTCTTTGCCTTCTAAAAGGTGTAAAATTATCAAACATGGTACACACACCTTCGCCTACCAGACTTGTGATCAAACAAGTATGAGTATTGAATTAGGTCAAAAAGATATTGGGAGTCCTTCAACTCCCATACCTACCGTAGTTAATGGAACTCTTGTTGGATTACTGAGAGGGGGGGTGAATTAGTAATAAATAAATCTAATCCTTTTTAACCATGTTATATCAATGTAGCATTATCATCCAATATTTGTAGAGTAAATAAACAATGAACAAATGAACAATCATACACATACACAGTACACCAGTGATTTTACGTGGAAAGCCAAAGTGGGAGAAAACCACGAAATTCTTTTTCTTATATGTCTTGAAGAATTACATTCATTGGAAGCACCAACTTCCTTTGTTTTCTAGCTGCAATTGGAAGGAGGCTCCAACCCCCTAGTTTCTCAGGCTACAACCTGAGGGAATCTCCAACTCCCAAATTCTCTGGCTACAACCAGAAGGAGACTACAACCCCCTATGTTCTCCAAATACAACTGGAAGGTGGCTACAACCACATGTCCTTGCCCCGTCCAACCACCCTGACGTATAAGTAGAATGATGGAACCATTGTCACACTATCATTGTGAGATATACTACTGTAAACCTGTACCAAACAATTTGTACCAATAACCTTAACCATGTATCAACCATGCATCAACTTGTACCTCACCTGTAATCAACCTGTATCATAAAAAAGTGCATCAACTATGCACCAACCTGTACCAAACAACCTGTAATCAACTTGTACCATAAACAAGTGCATCAACCATGCACCAGCCTGTACCTCAACATGCATACCTTCCTTAACTTTAACAACAAGAGACTATCATTTTCATCAAACTTTAATTTAGTCTCACATGACTAGTTTTGGATTAGTCAACAACCCTAACTTAAAATAATCATAACTATGTACCTGTAATGAATAAAGATATGAAAATATTACATAATGTTCTTCAGTGTGTTTTATGCAATTCCTCTAGGTTTCACTACTTTGAACCTCTTAGAAAAGGAGTTATAGAAAAAATGGCATACCTTTTATGAATTATGCCTTATTCTAGAGAGAGAACTTCTAGAGCGTGCCCTGCACGAAATATTTGTTGTACGGATCTGAAAATTTTACATAGAATACTATAGACTGTATGCTAACTAACACCTTTGGTCTTACTTAATTTGGATCTGTTATGAATAAGTTATGATGTTTTTACCCGAAACACCTGTTTCAGACTAGTTTCAGGACTAGCCACAAACCCTATTTTCCATGGAGTGTAACTTCAAAAATACAACGACCCACAAGCTGAAATTCATACCACTACTTGGATATGTTTTCTTAATTTCCTCACAATGTCACGATCTGAGTCATTCTAGAAAACATTTATTGCGAAAATGGTGAGATGACATGTAAATAACATACCTTAGAAAGCATCATCAAAATAATTTATCCTCCCTTGAATTTTGGCCTTCTTTACTTCACCTTCCCTCTGAAATTTGGCTTAGATATCCTTTGGTTACATCAATCACCTGTAGATATTCAATATGCTCAAGTGTAATCAAAATGAGAGAGCCTTGCCTCTTCTTTATACTTTCATGCAACTTCATCAAGGGGTTACCTTTTAACCATCTTAACCCAATTTCCTTATTTTAGGGCTAACCCACTTCTCAACTTAGTAATTTATCCATTAAATTTATTATTTAAATAATCCTCCTTGACTTTGTCCCTTCACTTTATTATTTAAATAATCCTCCTTGACTTTGTCACTTCACTTTATTATTTAAATAATCCTCTTTGACTTTGTCACTTGACTTTATTATTTAAATAATCCTCTTTGACTTTGTCACTTCACTTTATTATTTAAATAATTTCTTCTTTTCAAGCACTTTGACTTCTTTGACCTTTTGAGGTTTCAAGCCAATCATATGAGGGTCCTTCAACTTTGTAATGCCATAACTCTCAAACCGCGAGGAGTTATGTGACGTTCCACATACCACCATAAATGGAATGACATGTACTATCCATCTAGATTAGTCTTACCTGCAAATATATCAAAACTCATACTATTATACATCAAACAAACTTGGGTCCATTACCCAAACCTTTGTGCTACTGGAATTCACTACTGGACTTTCTTCAAGGGTTGACATCAAAGAAAACCAACCTAATTAATCAACAATCTCCCCCTTTGGCATTGATGGCAACACTCTGATGCAATACTAAAATCATATCACTCATGCTCCCCCTGGAACCATGTATGCATCTTTGTGACCAACGCTCCCCCTGGAACCATGCCTATGTCCTCTGCATCTGATAAATATCTCCCCCTTTGTCATCAATGGCAAAGGTATCTTTCTATTCAGGGCTACTCCCCCTAACTGACTCGTCTGATATCCCAACTTGAACTGCCCTCTTTATGGTGCTTCCTCGTGTACATCTAAGACATGTAAGATAATCATTCAAAAAAATTCATTTTGGAGTATAAATAACTCTGAGTCTCTAGCGAAGATACTCAAAGGCTTCCCATGGAAGCGGTTTTGTAAAGATGTCTGCAACTTGTGCTTTTGTGCCCAGATATTCAACTATGATGTTCTTTTTTGCAACCTGTTCCCGTAGAAAGTGATACTTGATTGGAATGTGCTTCGTCTTGGAGTGCATCACCGGGTTCTTTGAGATACTGATGGCGCTTTTATTATCACAATAGATTGGAATAGGATCATCATACTCAACCTATATATCTGTCAGAGTTTGTTTCATCCATAGAACCTGTGTACAACATGTTGTTGCTGCAATATACTCTGCCTCAACTATAGATAAAGATATTGATGATTGTTTCTTTTTTAGCCATGATACTAAACACTCACCCAAGTAGAACATTGTTCCACTTGTGCTTCGTCGGTCATCAATGCAACCTACCTAATCTGCATCTGTCTAAGAAATAAGTGATAGATCATTTCCTTTTGAATACCATAATCCAAACTCTTATGTTCATTTGAGATATCTGAAAATCCTCTTCACTACTAATACATGTGATTCCTTTGGTGTTGCTTGAAATCATGCCACCTGTCCAACCACATGCATTACATTTGGTTTGGATGTTGTCACATATAGAAGGATACTAATCATTGAACTGTATTGCCTCTGATCTGTAGACTTTGAATCATCATCTTTTCTCAACTTGCAACTGGTTTGCATGGGAGTGATAACTAGTTTGCAATATTCCATTGCGAACCTCTTTAGAATTACTCTAATATACTTGGTTTGACAAATAAAAATTCCTTGGTTGCTTTGACATATCTGAAGACCCAAAAATAAGGATATTTCTCCAAGTAATGAAATTTCAAATTCATTCCGCATGTCCTTTTCAAATTTTTGGCTGAACCTGTCATTGATACTTCCAAAAATAATATCATCAACATAAACTTCAATTAATAAAATACTATATTGATTTACCTTGATATAGAGGTTGATGTCTACACTTCCTTTTATGAACCCCGCCTATTGTAGATATTTATCCAGTCTAGAGTACCATGCTCTAGGAGCCTGTTTTAGACCATACAAGGCCTTCTTTAATTTACACACATAATTTGCGTTCTTTGACAATGGAAATCCTTCTAGTTGTTCAATGTAGACTTCTTTTTCAAGTTCCCCATTCAAAAAAGACGATTTTACGTCCATATGATACACTTTAATATTTTTGGAGCATTCATAAGATAAAAGTAATCAGATTTCTTCCATTCTTGCAACTAGGGTAAATATCTCTTCAAAGTCGATTCCGTCAACCTGTGCATATCCTTTACATACCAATATAGCTTTGTTCCTTGTAACTTGTTCATCTTCATTCAATTTATTCCTGTATACCCACTTTGTGTCAATCACATTCTTATCCTTTGGTCTTGGAACCAATTCCCAAGTGTCATTTTTCTCTATTTGATCCAATTATTCATCCATGGCCCTATTCCAAAATTCATCATTTATGGCCTCTTCAAAACAGGTTGGTTCAATCGTAGATGCAAGTGATAGGTGCGTTTGTTCTGGTGAATGGATTCTTCATCTAGTCTCAACTCCTGCATCTTTGTTTCCAATAATCTGATCTGAAGGATGATTCTTTTGTACTCGTCTGCTAGGTGTCTTTGGAGGAACTTGCTGAACTTGCTCTTGTTCTTCTGTCGGATCTTCTTCATCTTCTCCTTCTACTTCTTTTTCATCTTCTTCTTCTTCTTCGTAAAGTTGTTCCATTGATTCATTTTCTTCTTCCTTTAATTCTTGTCTACCTATTTCATCAATTGTTATGTTGATGCTTTCCACAACTTTGTTCAATCTCAGGTTGTAACACTTATATGATTTCCTTGTACTTTAGTAACGAACAAGTAATCCTTTGTCCACACGAGAGTCAAACTTTCTCATTCTTCCATCTTCTCTTTTGATGTAGCATTTGATACCAAAAACTTTGAAGTGCTTCACATTTGTTGGTCCTCCTTTCCATAACTCGTAGGGAGTTTTTTCAGTGTTGTTTCTAAGCATTACTTGGTTTTGAATGTTATTTTTTGTATGCACTGCCTGTATCCAAAGTATATCTATCAATTTGGAATCCATTAGCATTGTTCGATCCATTTCCTGTATTCTCTTGTTCTTTCTTTCAATAACTCCATTCTGTTGAGGTGTCCTAGCAACGAAGAATTGCCTTTTTATTCCATGCCTTCTACAGTAGTCCATAAATTCCTTTGAAGTGAACTCTCCTCCATTATTATATCTCAAGCATTTGATTTTTGAATCCATTTCATTTTCAACCATTTCCTTGTAGACCTTGAATTTTTCAAAATATTCCGACTTATTCCTGAGAAAACAAACTGCAGTCATTCTTGTATAATCATCAACTAATAGCATAAAATATTTCTCACCTTTTAAAACCTTTGTTGTAGTTGGTCCAACTAGATCAGTATGCACAATTTCTAGTGGTCTTGTCGTTGAATATTCTTTTTATTTAAACATGGTCTTTTTTTCTTTCCTTGTTGACAATGCTTGCATAAAGTGTTGGTTGGTTTCGTGATTTGGGGCATTTCTTTAACTGCTTCCCTTTTTCTAACTTTGACAAGGTTATCAAAATGTATGTGACATATTCTTCTGTTCCATAGCCAACTTTCATCTTCATTTCCTAAGAAACACTTTTCATTTCCAATTTCACTTAATACATATATGTTGCTTGAAGTTCTCGCAATTGTTGCAATCAATTTTCCAGAACCTTCTTTTCTTATCTCGCACTTTTCTGAATCGAAAGTAACTTTATGACCTTGGTCACACATTTGACTCACACTTATAATATTATGTTTCATATCTTCTACTATTAGAAATTTGTTTTCCTTGGTATTCTTGTTCCCAATTATGACTATGCCTTTTCCAATGATTTTAGCTGAATCATCATTTCCGAAGGAGACAGATCCATCTCTTTCCTTTCTTAATGTAAGAAACTTGTCTCTATCACCTATCATGTGTTTTGAACAACCAATATCAACATACCAACCATGTTTCTTCTTCTTATCTTGTAGAGAGAGTGTGCATTCTTAATTGCTATATTGATTCTGCTTTCTTATCCATGTCCTTTTCTGAGGTTCCTATCTGTGACTGTTGTTGTTTTGTTGTGGTTCTCTAGGAGGGTCTGTGATTCTGCAATATTTGGCCATCTGTCCAAAGTTGTTACATTTTTAGAATTCCATTTCAGTGCTCAAAGATTCAAACTTGTTGTAACTTATTCTTTGTGTTTCACTGGACCTTCTTGGATAACCCTTTTGTGTATGAATTTCAAAGTTGTTTATGTTCCTGTTGTTAGCTCTGCAATTCACAGCTTTATGTCCAAAATTATTACATGCATAACATAAACCAAAAAACATAGTTTGATACCTGAGATTTGAAGATATTATGAAAGGAGGTACTCTTATGATCCTTCTTCTTTCTGAGGCCTATCTATTTTTGTCGGTCATTGATACAGAAATCTGAATCTTCTCAGTGGAGGAGTGTCCCTGTAATTTTCTGTGTATACCTTCCTACCCCCTTTGATTGTTTCTGCATAGATTTTTAGATATGTTTCTTGTTCTATTGTTTTGGAGCTTGATCCTTTTTCTTTCTAATTGTATCCAAGTCAGAACTTGTCATGATGAGGTTTTTGACTACTGATAATGTCATTCAAAACTTTTGAGTTGTTCTACATATTTTTCTTTTGAAGATCCTTTCTTAATGTGACAATTTATGCTTCCAAATTTTCAATGATCCCGTCTCTTCCTTCTAGTTCTTATTTGAGTGCTTGTTCAATTCTTTTATCTTATTCAATTTGAACCTTCAAATTTTTTATCATTTGTTCTAGTTCCTGAGTGTCTTCTTTCTTGTCTAGTTTTGCCTGTAGTTTCTTGTTTTTCTTCTTTTCTCTTCTGATAACTTCTATGGCATACAACAATTCTTCTTGGTAGTCAACTTTTGCAAATTCATATTATTCTTCGGCCTCTTCATATTCTTCTTCAGAGTCTTCTTTATTAGAGTCTTCTACTACCATGAATATAACTCTTTCTGTTTCATTGTCACTGACTTCATTTTCATCTGATGATTAGATGTCTTCTTTGGTGCATAAGTGTTGGGCCTCAAAAATGTCACATTTATATCCTCTTTTTCCTTCACTATTCCTTACATTTCATCATCCCATTAACCTTTCATCATACCATTTCCATAATGATACTTGGGTTTCTTCTTATTATTTTCCATTGTATTCATTTTAGTATTATAAGTGAATTTGTGATTAAATATTAGAAAAATAACATATTTTCATT
>JZKD02S0665459.1:143478-157221 GCA_000966675.3 Picea glauca | reverse complement strand
TAAGTGAAATGAATGTTGTTAACACAAGAACCAACATCTTTTGTATTCATGGTTGTCACACAAGAACCAACCATAAGAAAATTTCACATGTTGTTACACATGTATTTTACATGTTGCTACTCCTGTATTTTAAATTCTGGAAATATTCATTGTTAAAAGGACATCATTAGTCAAACCCATAGTTTAAATGCCAAAATTTCTTAAGAAGATCCATGCAACAAGTTGAGTTGGGGGACATGTTGGGCCTAAAAAATGTCACATTTATATCCTCTTTTTCCTTCCCTATTCCTTACATTTCATCATCCCATTAACCTTCCATCATACCATTTCCATAATGATACTTGGGTTTCTCCTTATTATTTTTCATTGTATTCATTTTAGTATTATAAGTGAATTTGTGATTAAATATGAGAAAAATAACATATTTTCATTATATATCAAGGTTGGATGAGTTTGATGATGTGTGCAGGCATATGTGAAGATTTTAACAAAGTCAAATATTACCACCTAGCCTCAAATTCGAATTTCATCTTCAAGCATATTCAAAGGAGAAGATCATGGAAGATTTAGATGGCATATCTTATTTAAGATATGTGAGATATGTGTGGAGGATTTGAAGGGATCATATATTCTAATAATAGGAAAGTAGTTGAGAATGGTTGAGAGAATAGTGGATCTATAATTATGATACTCTTCAAGACTCTCATGTATATAAGAGAGTGTTATCTCTTCATGAGGGGGATCATGTTATTCATAATTGGAAGATTAGCTTGAGAGTTAGAGATCATGTAATTCATAATTTGGTCTTGTATTAGGAGAAGGGGATTCTTAGCTTTGTTATTCTTTCATTCTTTGTCATTTGACTCTTGTAATATAATTTGAGATTGATATATTGTGTGAGCTCACATATGTATTTTGTCATTCAACTCTTCACATGTTGTATTGCTTTCCTAGATTAATTTACTGCTTTCATAGTTAGTCTTTCAATGCTTTCCTAGATTAATTTCATTTTAGCAAATTAGATTAGATTAGTTCTACTTCAGTCCTGCATATATAGTATGTGTGCTTCATAAGCCTACGAACCTCGGATTGACAAATTAAATAGTTGGGAAAGTACTACAACGGAATTAAACGACAATATTTCCGCCTAACAATAAGCTTTTCTTGAAAACTTTCTTTGTGGTTCTTTTTCCTATATATGTTTGTTTTATATTTGAGTAACCTTCATCATTTCTCTTTTTCTTATGAGGAAATTTGTTAGCAAAATGACCAATACCATCACAATTAAAACAAATCAAATGAAGCTTACCTCTATACCCGTCGTTGGTTCCCTTGTTCAATCTTATGACAAAGTTGACCACTTCTTCATCATCTTCCAAGACATCACTACTATTGCTATGTTCTTTTTCTTTTTCCTTTCCCTTTTGGATTCTTTGAAGGTTGCTTCTTTTATATCTGTATTTTTCTGTTTAGTTCTCATTTCATATGCTATGAATATTCCATGTAGTCCATCCATGCTTATTGAGTTTAGATCCGCTCTTTCTTTTAGTGTTGATATCTTAGGGTCAAATATCATAGGAAGATATCTTAGTACCTTTTGAAGAATTACAGATTCTTTGATTTATTCTCCCAATCCCAAGATTGCATTTACTATTTCATCGACTCGTAAAAAGTAAGCTGCAATGTTCTCATCTTCCTTCATATTTAATTGTTTGAACTGACCTTTGTAAGTTTGAAGATTTGTTGCTTTGACTTTTGAATCTCCTTCATAAATATTTGGAAGTTTGTCCCAAATATTTTTAGCAGATTTACAATGTGAAACTTTGGTGAATATCAATTCTCCAAGACCATTCTGAAGTGAATTTGTGGATTTGGAATTATTCTGATCGAGTTTCACAGCTTTTTCATTTGTCGGCATAACTGTTGGTGTTATGTATCCATCTACAATTGATTTCCAAATTTCAAATTCATGTTCCTGTATATATCTATTCATCCTTATGCTCCAAAAGGAATACTTCTATCCATCAAACTGTGGTATTCCATTTTTATACATGTTGTTTCTCTCCATAATCTACCTTTCAGTGGTTAAACTATTTTCTGAAGGAACCTGCTCTGATACCAATTGTTGGATTACTGAGAGGGGGGGTGAATCAGTAATAGAACAATCTAATCCTTTTTAACCATGTTATATCAATGTAGAATTATCATCCAACATTTGTAGAGTAAATAAACAATGAACAAATGAATAATCATACACATACACAGTACACCAGTGTTTTTACGTGGAAACCCAAAGCGGGAGAAAACCATGGAATGATTTTTCTTATATGTATTGAAGAGTTACATTCCTTGGAAGCACCAAATTCCTTTGTTTTCCAGCTGCAACTGAAAGGAGGCTCCAACCCCCTAGTTTCTCAGGCTTCAACCTGAGGGAAGCTCCAACTCCCTTATTCTCTGGCTACAACCAGAAGGAGGCTACAACCTCCTATGTTCTCCGGCTACAACCGAAAGGTGGCTACAACCGCATGTCGTTGCCCTGTCCAACTTCCCTTATGTATAAGTAGAATGATGGAACCACTTCCACACTATCATTGTGATATATATTGTTGTAAACCTGTACCAATAATCTAAACCATGTATCAACCATGAATCAAACTGTACCTCAACCTGTAATCAACTTGTACCATAAACAAGTGCATCAACCATGCACCAACCTGTACCAAACAACCTGTAATCAACTTGTACCATAAACAAGTGCATCAAACATGCACCAAACTATACCTCAACATGCAAACCTTCCTTAACTTTAACAACAAGAGACTAGCATTTTCATCAAACTTTACTTTACTCTCACATGACTAGTTTTGGACTAGTCAACAACTCTAACTTGAAATAATCATAACTATGTACCTATAATTAATAAAGATATGAAAATAGTATGCAATGTTCTTCACTGTGTTTTATACAATTCCTCTAGGTGTAACTACTTGGAACCTCTTAGGAAAAGATTTATAGCAAAAATGACATACATTGTTGAATTTTGGCTTATTCTAGAGAGCGAACTTGTAGAGCATGCCCCGCATGGAATATTTGTTGTCTGGATCTGAAAATTTTACACAGAATAATACAGATTTCACTCTAACCAATAAATTTGGTCTTACTAAATTTGGATCTGTTATGAATAAGTTATGACGTTTTTACCCGAAACATCTGTTTTAGACTAGTTTTAGGACTAGCCACAAATCCTATTTTCCACGGAGTGTAACTTCAAAAATATAACGACCCACAAGCTGAAATTCATACCACAGCTAATTGGATATGTTTTCTCAATGGCCTCCCAATTTCACGGTCTGAATCATTCTAGAAAAAAATTATTGCGAAAATGTTGAGATGACCTGTAAATAAAATACCTTAGAAAGCATCATCAAAAGAATTTATCCTCCCTTGAATTTCGACCTTATTTACTTCAACTTCCCTCCTAAATTTGGCTTAGATATCCTTTGGTTACCTCAGTCACCTGTAGATATTCAATATTCTCAAGTGTGATCAAAATGAGAGACCCTCGCCTCTTATTTATACTTTCATGTAGCTTCCTCAAGGGGTTACCTTTTAACCATCTTAACCCACTTTCCTTATTTTAGGGTTAACCCACTTCTAACCACTTGTCAAATTAGTAATTTCTCCATTAAATTTATTATTTAAATAATCCTCCTTGACTTTGTCACTTCACTTTATTATTTAAATAATCCTCCTTGACTTCGTCACTTCACTTTATTATTTAAATAATCCTCTTTGAATTTGTCACTTCACTTTATTATTTAAATAATATCTTATTTTAAAGCACTTTGACTTCTTTGACCTTTTGGGGTTTCAAGCCAATCATATGAGGGTCATTCAACTTCGTAAGGCCATAACTCTCAAACCGTGAGGAGTTATGTGACGTTCCACATACCACCAGAAATGGGATGAAATGTACTATCCATGTAGAATAGTCTTACCTAAAAATGTATCAAAACTCATACCATTATACATCAAACAAACTTGGGTCCATTACCCAAACCTTTGTGCTACCAGAATTCTCTACTAGACTTTCTTCAAGGGTTGACATCAATGAAAACCAACCCAATTAATCAACAACTCTTTCTACGCCTTCGATCACTATGGTTGTAGTGCAAGAGGTTCCAATTATCACTGATGTCCAACCTATGGTTTCTACTCAACCGATAATGACAAACCCTTTTGGGTCTATTTTTGGTACACCTAGGTATAATACTTAGTCCATTCCTTCGTCCTCTATCCCTTTCTCTTATGGTATGTCGAATTTCACATCAAAATTTTCATCCTCCATTCCAAAATATAATATGAATCCTAGTATTGGACTTGGAGGCATGGATCCTCTACATATTACACTCTCATTTGGTGGGGCTCATATCCCCCAAGTGTTTCCTATGATTGGAAACCAACCTCCTTTTCATACTGGGTCTAATCTTAGAATTAATTCTCTTGGATGGATTAATAAATCAGGTGGACAAGATGTTGATTATGTTTTGTCCTTTACACCTACCTCCTCCACACTGATTCTGACCAACACTTTTGGCATGACGAATACACCTCTATCCTTCGGATTTCTACCCGGGGAGGTTAGTTTCATACTTTGGGAAATCCCCAACCTGAAGCTACTTCGGTTGGGGTAAATATTTACAACCCTCATCATAACATCCCTACTGGAATGGTTCCCAACCAACCCCTTATGAATCAATTTGGAGGGGTTTTTTACAATACTATATAGGGTCATGGTGCATACCTAAATCCTAGATGGGATGCGATTCCCCAACATCAATCTTTCCTGAGAGCTTGGGACTAGATGCTGCAACCATGTCTCCCTTTTCTGGCCACGCTCAATTTTTTAGACTTGTCAAGATTAATGACTGAACCGGTGCGTCATGACCCGACATGGCCCCCCATCCCCACCAATATTCCTTCGGATATTTTGAAATTCGAAGGCAAGACTGGTGAGGATCCTAGTGATCATGTCACCACTTTTCATCTTTGGTTCTCTTCCAACTCCCTTAATGATGATTCTATTCATTTAAGATTGTTTCAACACACCCTCACAAGGGTTGCAGCGAAATGGTACATAGAGCTACTGAGGGGAACATACAAGAATTTTAATAAGATGGTTTTAGTTTTCCTCAACCAGTTCCAATTTTTGGTTTTTTACGATGCTGGCATAAAAATTTTGTCATCTCTCTACTAGGAGAAAGAGACCCATATCTCGGATCATATCCAAGAATGGTGCAAACATAAGAGGTTGATCAAAGGCTACATTCCTCTAGAGTTACTGTTGGAATGGTTTCTTAAGTATTTATTGCCTTATATTTCAAAGGATGTTTCTACATCCAAGGTAACATCTGAGGAATAATTGATTTTTAAAGCCCAACATATAGATCTCATATATGCTCAGTTTGGGATGTTATATGAAATTCTTCCTGACGCACCGAGGTCAAACTATGACCTTAGACAAAAGTTTGGGCCTCATGTCGATGGAATTATAGGCTTCACAAATGTTAAATCTACAGACTTGCTGGAAATATAGTTGAAAGAGTTGTCTCTAAGCCAGTCTGTAGGAGGACAAGCTTCGTTTGTGTCCTCCACTCCCACTCAATCGGTGGATGTGCATTCTATATAGTCATTGACCAACCCAAATGGTAACTAGAAACCAAGAGGGAATACAAGGAAAGAACATGGTAACAATTGTAAAGGTGGGAGGAATAATAATAATAAACCCAAGGACAATGTTAACAATGATAAATCAAACAATAATGTTGGTGAAGGCAAGAAAGAAAGGTGAAAGGTGAAGTTTCCTTGCAAGATTTGTACTGACTATCACCTTACTCACTTGTGCCCCAAACTCAAGGAATCTTCGAGGCTCTTGTCTCTAATGCTCGTTGTGCTGACTAATCCTTTTCTGCATAATCAACACATGGAATCGAGCTCCTCTAATTCCAGAAACGTGGTGAGTGGGAATCAAAAACCACCAACACATGAAGGTGATCGTTTATGCATAAATATGGTCAAGTCTCAAATTAATGTAGCCACTCAGTCTCATGATTACAGTTCTTCATAGGCTGTTCCAAGTCTAGAGTCCCCCCCTCCTCCAGAAACGCCTTTAAATATAGAAAATCCAGAGCCTCTATCTCGTATTCTGAAAGGAGTACTCAAATGCTCTACCCACAACCCTAATGTTAGAGTTTCCCATAACTACTCTATTATCGAAGATTTGAGCCAAACCCCTTGTGCAATGTCGGATTTGGAGGTACTCCATACGTGTCCTTCAAAGAGGAATGACTTGTTATCTGCGTTAGGAGATCTAGACTCGTGTGGCTCTAAGGTTATCAAGTTTGGCATCATGTGTGTGAAACCTCACTTTCCTTACCACATAGAATTTCAAATCCATGTGGATTACTCAAAGTATACCATCAAACGTACTGTTATCGATGAAGGCGTTGCAACATGCGTGATGTCCCTAACCTGTTGGAGAGCCATTGGCTCTTCGACCCTCTCTCAATCTATGACTACATTGACTGCATTTGATGGTCGTTCTTTTCATCCCCATGGTATTCTTCCTACCTTTTTGGTCCAGTTAGGTGGAAAGACAGTGGAGGTGGATGTCGAGGTGGTTGATGCACCCCGTGACTATAACTTGTTACTAGGGCGTAACTGGAATTATGCTATGACTGCAGTCATATCGTTTGTTTTTCATACTTTATGTTTTCCTCACAAAAGGAAAACCATGACAATTGATCAGTTGTCCTTTTCACATGCTAGTCCCAATGCATCTGTTGGAACTTCGATCCCCATGATTGACAATTCTCATCCAAAAACTGAGGATATTGGTGTGAGAATGTATTCCTCCCTTATGGGTACCTTTGATTTCGTGGCACTAGTTCATCATATCTATTCCATGTCCAGTAGGTATTCTTTGTCAATGAGGTTCTTTCCTTTCTGCACTTTGTATTTTAATGATCGTTGGACCTTACCTTCCTCGACTATGTCTTGTGAATTTCAGTCACATATTGGAATGGAAATTCCACTGTCGGTGGCAGAGATAGCATATCAGGTTGTTCTTGACTCTACTATCGACCCAGATCTTGTCTCCTTGTTGATGGACGAGGAGGATCATGTTATCCGACCCATATGGGCCACTTCACCATCTTTCTCACATGATTTCCTCAATGATACTTTACCTTTAGATGAAGCGATATTAGATGCCATGAATGGTTTTGATAGGCCATGGGATGATATGCATCATCACTCTTACTTCCTCCCAGAGCTTGTTAGGATCGAAAAAGATGATTTTAGATCTACCTTGAGTGAGATAGTCAGTCACGCCATAGTTCCACTATATACGCATGACATTTATGCCGAAGGAAACATGGCGAGTATCTCTCCTACCGTCATGATCGACATCTCTCGCATTCCTGGTAAAATTGAAAACGTATATATGAGTGCAGACCATTCACCTGAAGAAATTCAGATCTATATCAATCTCTTCAAATAATTTCGTGATGTATTAACTTGGTCATATGAAGAGATTCCAGGAATCAACCCTCGCATTGTCTAACTTGAGATTAAAACCTACTCGGATGCTAAACTTGTTCAACAACAACTTAGAGTTGTTAATCCTAAAAAGGCCCTTTCTATTAAGGAAAAGGTGGAGAAACTACTTAATGCATGTTTTATCTACCCGATTCCCTTGATTGAATAAGTATCCAATCCCATTCTTGTGAATAAGAAGCAAGGAACCATCCATGTGTATATGGATTTTTGAGACCTGAATATGGCCTATCCTAAAGACAACTTCTCGACACCTTTCATTGATCAAATTATCGATGACTGTGTGGGAAGTGAGGTTTTTTCTTTTATGGACATATTTTCAGGATACAACCAAATTCATATTAAAACTGAGGATCAACATAAGATGACATTTATTTGTCCTTGGGGTACTTTCTCATACCGAAAAATGCCTTTCGACCTTAAAAACACCGAAACAACCTTCCAACGAGCCATGACCTCCAATTTTCACGATCTAGCATATAGTCAAAGCTTACCTCTATGATCTCACTGCTCACTCTCGTAAGAGAGTGGATCACTCTACCCACCTTCGGCTAGTCTTTGAGAGATGTTGGTATTATCGCATCCATTTAAACCCTCACAAGTGCATCTTCTATGTAAGGTTGGGTCATCTTTTAGGATTCTTAGTTAATGAGACTGGGATCATGGTGGATCATTTAAAGGTTTATTGCCTCCCCCACACAACATTCATCTTCCTCAAGGTTTATAGGGGAAATGTAACTTATTACGTCGTTTTATAGTAAACTATGCCAATATTACTAAGGGTTTCATGTGTCTCTTGAAGAATGCAACTCCGTTTATATGGGATGAGTAATGCAGTGAATGCCAATGAAATTTATAAATTCAACCCATAGACCTACAAAAATAGTTAGACCTACATATCTACGATGGAGATTAACTTAATCTTCACAATATAATGTTATAGTTTCGAGCCCATCGGATTTCAGATAAAACAAACTATATTTGTTTGGGATTGCGAGTCCACCAAAGTTCATATCCAACACTGCTCTTTATAACCTCCACAATGAATACATGTCGTCTAATTCCAGATCAGATTTCAAATACAACTCAACATTATATTGGATTTGGATTATGGGTACAGGTCCCGATGTTAACCCGTATGCATATACCTTCACCATAATGGATTATGATCGTCGATCTTATCCCTAGATTGATTATAAACCACACAATTTCAATATATAATTTACTCATGGTTTTACTGTACTAAACAATGACATTCTAATTGAAACAGAGCTTATATTTCAGACTGAAATATCACAATGCACTTACAGTCTCGTTCTCAACAAATTTGATGGAACTTTTGTAGAGTTATACATGATTCATGAAGCAATCAATTGATCATATATACACAATGAAATTTGGGGATGAATAATTTTAGTCTAACCTTTTAACCTCTTTATTTGACAATCCAAAATTTACCAATTCCATCCTTATTCTAGTTTCGATTGATCCCCCCCTAAATGCAATAGACTCAATGGTCTTAAATACAAACAATTTCGGTTTCTCATATCCACTAAAATTGGATCGAGCACCTTATTTAACCCTAGATCCTACAATCTAGCCTAGAAATAAAAACAACTTATATCTCTGTTACAAAGTTGGATTCAAAATCCTTGGTGTATCATTCAATTTGACTTCTAAATTTAATAAAAGAAGAAAAACAATTAAGAGAACCAAATCTCTTTGGTAAACTTGTATTTTACCTCAAATCCAATGATGATTTTGTTCTTTGAGCTCATGCTCCTGCATCAGACTCCTCAAGTCATAAAAATTCATGAACTCTTGTTCATGATTTCTTCTATAGTACTACCACTTTTTTGTATTAGTACAGTAGTTACCCAAGTAGCATCTTCCAGTGGATGATCCTTCCAATTCACCAACTACTCATAGTACTCTTTCCCTCTTGTCTTTTTCAACACTCTGATATCCAAAATTCTTTCTATCTGCAACTTCTTCTCTGTAGGAATTTGTTTTTGTCATTTTACTTGTTCTCCCGTGTCTCTATCTAAACCATTTGATGATTGTTCTTCTTTAGGTTCCACATATGAATACAAATCTACTACATTAAATATGGGAGAGATTCCCATGTCTTCTGGAAGTTCAATCTCATAAGCATTGGCTGAAAAATTTCTCAAAATCTTGCAAGGCCCAATCTTTTTAACCTTCATTTTGTTATATGTGCCTCTAAGAAATATTGTTTTCCTCAAATGTGCCAATACTAAATCACCTTCTTCAAAAACAACTTCCCCTCTCTTCAATTTTGCTTTATGTTTGTACTTGAAACTATTTTTATGTAACTGTTATTTAACCTTTTCATGCAACATCTGCACATCTGAAGAAAAATCTTCTACATTTGTGCTTCTCTTCTCCATTTGTCCCAAATCTCTGAGCTCAAACAGTCATCTTGGGTCCACTCCATAGACAATCTTAAAAGGAATTAACCTTGTACTTTTGTTGGGTGAGTCATTATAAGAAAATTCATCTTGTGGCAAAGCTAAATCCCACTGATTAGGATGTTCACTTACTAAGATTCTCAATAAATTACCTAAACTTCTATTTGTAACTTTAGTTTAACCATATGTTTGATGAAGGTAGGTTGAACTAAAGCTAATACTTGTTCCCAATTTCTTCCACAATGTCCTCTAGAGGTGTCCAACAAACTTAGTATCTCTGTCTAAAACAATACTAACAGGAATACCATGTAGTCTTACTACTTCTTTAAGAAACAGAGTCGCAATATGAGTTTCATCACTAGTTTTATAATAGGGTACACAATTTTCCATTTTAGAAAATCTATCTACCACAACAAAAATGGAATCATTGTCTCTCTGATGTTTTGGCAATACCAAAACAAAATCCATACTCACATCATCCCAAGGTCTTTTTGGAATTGGTAGTGGCTGATATAAGCCTGTGTTCTGGTGTCTACCCTTTGCATGCCAACACATTTTGCATCTTCCCACAAATTTCTAAACATTAGTCCTCATTCTTGGACAATGATAAAAATTACTCAACTGAGCACAATTTTTGTCATTTCCAAAATGACCAACAAGTCCTCCACCGTGATTTTCCTGCAACAAATTTTCTCTCATTGAACATTTTGGAATGCACAATTTACATCCTTTGAACAACAGTCTTTCTTGCAGTGTGGAATCCATCCATGGACTTCTATCTCTCAAAACTGCATTCTGACATGCTTCATATGATTCCTTAAAATATGCATCTTCAGGGTACATATCTTTGAGATGTTCTAATCCAAGAACATTCACTTGGAACTCCTGCAAAACTAAACACCTTCTGCTCAAAGCATATGCAACCTTGTTAGAGCTTCCACTAATATGTTTTAATACAAAAGTAAAATTATGCATGAATTCTACCCATTTAGCATGTTTCTGATTTAATTTTTCTTGCTTAGTTATGAACTGCAAAAGATGATTGTCAGAATATAAAACAAACTCTTTAGGCATGAGGTAATGCCTCCATTTCTTCAAATCTTGGATCACTGCATAGAATTATTTATTATAAGTGGAGTATTTTTGTTTTTCCTCATTCCGTTTCTCACTGAAATATGCAATTAGCCCATCATATTGACTCAAAATGCCTCCACAAGTGTTGTCCCACTGGCATCACATCTAACTGTAAATATTTTTTTTAAATCTGGGAGAGCTAAGATAGGTTTCTTAGTAATCTTTTCCTTCAACAATTTGAATCCTTTTTATTTTTCCTCTGTCCATCTAAATGGTTGTTTTTATTTCTTCATAGTTTCTAGGATTGGAACACAAATAACACTAAATTTTCTTATAAATTTCCCATAGAAACTTGACAACCCATGAAAACTTCTAACTTCAAATATGTTTCTTGGAGATGGACACTCTTTAATTACTTTCACTTTCTCTGGATCCATCTTTAATCCTTCTTGTGAAATCACAAATCCTAAATAAACCAATTATGTTTTCATAAAGAAACATTTCTTCAAGTTTATTAAGAGTTTCTCTTGATGTAGTTTATTTAGAAACAAATTCAAGTGCCTAACATGGTCTTCTCTAGTTTTAATAAAAACAAGAATATCATATAAATAAACAATGATAAATTTCTCTGTGAATTCCTTAAGTACTTCATTCATAAGTCTCATAAAAGTACTAGGTGCATTAGTTAAACCAAAAGGCATAACAAACCACTCATATAGTCCATTGTTTGTCTTGAAGGCTATTTTCCATTCATCACCTTCCCTCATTCTAATCTATTGATATCCACTTTTTAAATCTATATTTGAAAAATATTTGGAAACACTTTAACAATCCATCAAGTCATCCATTCTAGGTAAAGGAAAACGATACCTGATGGTGAATTTATTTATGGCTCTAGAATCTATTCACGTTCTCCACTCTCCTCCTTTCTTTAGGCTCAAAACTGTAGGTACAACACATGGACTTAAGCTTTCTCTGACCAATCCCTTGTTAAACAATTCTTGCACTTGTTTGTTGATCTCTTCATTTTCTGTTGGAGTCATTATGTAAGTTTCTTTGTTTGGAAAACTAGCTCCAGGAATCAGGTCTATATGATGGATAATACTTCTAACAGGTGGTAGTTCATTAGGAAAATCATCAACTACAATATCCATATACTCCTTTAACAAATTATGAACTTCAATAGGCAAGTCATCTATTCTTGTGTTGGTTAAAACAATCCTAGGTTTTCCAACAACAACAAACTTACCTCTTCATCTTGCACATGCTTCAGAAATTCCTTTTCTGTAGCCAAAAATACTTTTTGACTTGTCTACACTTTTTATCTTTCATCCTTAAGAGGTACAAGAGTATGCCTTATGCTTTCCTTCTCAAATGTAAAATTATTCTCTTTGCCATTGTTGATCTAAGGGATCAAAAAATGCTCAAAAATCAAAGTGCTCGAAATTGCTCAAAAATGGATTCATTGCGTAGAACTAATCCTCATGATCCCAATGCAACTTGAATGGGATCAAACAAATATCGTATGACTGAGATATCGTGTTTTGTCCACTTTTCCAAACATGGAAAAAAATGTTGATTGTACAGTCTGTATAGGCTGACTGTGAAGACCGTACTGCTAATGTGGCACGGGGATCGTACTGCTGACATGGCAGGTGATGTGTCAGGTGATGATGTGGCAAGTGGATAATGTGGTAGGTGAGTTGGAAAGTGTTGAGGTGGACCAATCCATGACTAACATGTGGCATGTTCGTGGCGAATGGGAAGGTGCCACATGACACCTCATTATTGGTTGTTGGTGTAAACTTTTATGGTTTCCACCGGGGTCTAACCCATGACCTCTGGGCATGGGGGGCTGAGTCTTGGAAAAGGCCGAGCTACCAACCCTCCTATGTTGCACTTAACCTGCATAGTTCAAAACTATTATTTGAATTTGCACTAACATTTGGTCCAGGCGGAAAAGGGTCGAGGCTTAGCCCCAACCCTCGGTAACGAACCCATGCTCCTTTAACATATGACCTCTGGCATGGATATTCCAATGGACTAGAAGAAATGTGCCAAAGTTTAGGTCGAATCTTGGCCACATGGGGTCACGCAACCATAACCTCTGCCGGGAAAGGCGCCTATTCCCCTAATGATGCGACATTATGCCACAATTTGTGGAAAGGTGTGCTTGTTGGGTTTTTGGCACTAGAAATTCTCAGGAGCAAAGTTAGACACACACAGGTGTGTTTTTGCGAGTAGGTACAACAATGTGTTGGGGAGAAATTTTTAGAAAGTGTTTTCTTCTCAGTGTTTGGCTAAACCAAGTGCAAGAAGAGCCCAACTAGGGTTTTTTTGACGTTCTGAAGCCATTGAAGCCATCTATTTTGAATTATGAGAATTATAAATCACTGGTTTTGACACTTTGAGAATTAATGAAAATGATCCATTGGATGTGTAATGCCCCATATTTTGACCTTCGGTAGTTAGAACATTGTTGTTTACTAATCTTAATAATTCAAAGTTTAGCATTTGTTTGGAGTCAGTTAGACTTGGTTAGACATTGAGATGTGTACCTCTAAACCTAATTGTATGATACATGATATATGCTCATGAAAAAGATAGTTATTTGATTATT
>JZKD02S0665459.1:100561-133368 GCA_000966675.3 Picea glauca | reverse complement strand
TGTTATTAGATTTATCATTGAGAAGATGTAGAAGAAATGTGTAAATAAAAATATATAATGAAATAATGCTAAAACAAAGTTGTTAATGTGTAAGTGTTTGAATAAATTGTTAATTTCTTAGCATCCTGTGAACGGGTGCTACAGGAAGCTAGACCAGGAGATGTAGCCCAAGAGAGGGGTGAACTCCTTTATAATTTTTCTATGTTATGTGCTTTCTTATGATGGTTGTTTATTTATGTTTATGTTTTTCATGTTAGGTAAAAAAAATCATTAAGTTTATGTGTTTTCAACTTAATCCAATTGCCTAAATCACATAACTATTTCACTTGCAAATTTGTACCCACAAGCCTTTTTCATTTGCAGATCAAATTGGTATCAGAGCTAAGTTTTTTGAAGGTTTGATTGTTTGCAAGTGTTTGTTTTCTGATGCTTACAAGTTTGAAGCTCACAAGAGGACAAGGTCAACTTGTAGAGCCAAGTTATCAACTTTCAAGAATGAGAAATACATAATCACCTCAAGCTTAAAGAAGGCATTCACCAAGTATGGCTCATGAGGAGAGTCATGAAACTCTTACTTAAGAAAATGAAACTTTCAAAAAAACTTTTTATGATATGACATAAATGGTGAAAGTTTTATTTGAAGAAAGGAATGCAAGGTTGCAAGGTGAAAGCTCAAATCCTCCAAGAGGTAATGAAGATAGTGGTGATAAAACTCCAAAAGGAAATGGAGGGAATGGTGATAATCCACCTCCTTCACCTCCATATTCCACTTCTTCTACCATTTCACAACCACCTTCAAATTCTCCAAAAGAACATGCTCTGATGCCTCATTTCTTCTCCTATTGTGTCGCTATTGTAAATCCTTCAATCTTATCCCAAGTTGTTCTTAAGGTGGGATGTTAGGATATTTAGACACTTAGGAGTTAGTTAAGATCTAATTGGTCTAATATGTCGTTAGGTAAAAGTGTGTTTCTTAGTGTGTTTCTTTAGTATGCATTAGTATGCATTTGTAGTTAGGAAATACGACGGTCACGATATATTCCCGACATAGAGTGATGTGACGGTTCATACTCTCCTCGATCTTAATGGCCATTGATCTGTGGATTAACACTCGATTGGTCCATGATCTCTATTTAAAGAGCATGGAGGGTCATTTTCTGATGATCCATTGTGAGAAACTCTTTTGTAAAATCTCTCTGTAATATTTTTCTTTGCATTAACAAACTGCTCCAAGTGGTTGCATTGGTTGGGGCCGTGGATGTTTCCCCGTAGGGATTTTACCACGTGAAAACATCAGTGTGTTGATATTTGATATGGTTATGTGAGTGGTTACTGAAGGTGTTCATCCTCTATTGGAATACCTGTGTTGTTGAACATGGTATCAGAGCCTGTTTGAAGACCCACTCCTATTGTAGATCAAGATCGTGAAGCTGAGTTGCCTCATCTCCATTTTATGGAATTTTCGTACATTTTTGGGCTAAGAGGTCTGTTCCATTGCGCCCGGAGCACTCATTTCATTTTGGAACAATTTTCTTTTCACTCGAAAAGGTTTCTGTTTGCCCAATATACGACCATTACAGTCAGATCCGGAGGTATAAAGCCTGAATAGGCATTTTTAAAATTTCTGCAAAGTTTTATTTTGATTTTATTTCGGTTTGTATTTTTTTTATTTCCGGGTTGCTACTCTTTTAGATCTATGTATGCTCTTTTCCCCGTGCCCTGTTTGATCTCGGAAAATCAGAAATAGATAGGAAAAGGTGCATCTTCTAGTTATGCTAACTGAGATCTAACCCTTGTTGTCATCGAGAAGTGATTTTTTTTTTTGTGAAAATATTTTTTTTTAGCACGCTCTCCAAGGTCATCTTCAACAACAACAACAACATCCCTCCTTCTGAACATTACAATATGTTTTGTTAGACCATTTGGTTAAAAATTGCCTTATTAAGTAAGAGGTATTGAGTTCAAGTCTCTCTTTTGTTACATTTTTGAAAAAGTTCATGCTAAAATTGTAAAGTGTATTTCACTTCAAGTATAAAAGTTAATCACTATAAGTAACTTTAATATTTTATTTTAGAGTTATTTATTTTGCATGCATATTTTCTGTTATAAACTAACTTCATTGTAAAAGTGATCCCCACTTCTCTTTATAAAAGTGGGTCACTTCATAAAGCAAATTACACTATCACATGGTCAGTTGGTTACCGTTTATGTTTTTTTTTAAAAGGGCATAACTCTCACATCGAAAGTTCGTTTTCAGTGCCATTTTTTTTTTTTAAACCACACAATTTTTTGAGCTCTTTCCATCCAGATCATTAGTTTCAGTTTTTAAATCCATATTATCTTCATATTTCATATGGATTCTACAAGTAATGTCTTGCTTACCAGCAACAACTACTTCCAATGGAAATCTCATATGGAAGATTTATTAAGAAGTAAAGGTTTGTACCGGATTACCTTTGGAAAGGAAAACACACCCATTGATGATGATAAGAAAGACAAGTCGGATAATAGGAATGACGAAGCATGAGGACTAATTGGAATGTCCATCTCTCATGATTTAAGGTACCACCTTCAAGAAATTGATGACCCCGAAGAAGCTTGGGACAAGATTGAATCTGTGTTTGGTAAACTCAATATTATTCGAGCACAACAGTTAGAAAATCAAATATTGACCTTGATTCCAAGTGATTTTTCTTGCCTTGGAGACTATTTATCTAAGTTTAAAACACTCAAAATTTTATGTGAAGAATGTAACATAAAAATGGAGGAAGAGCATTGCATCTATCTTATTCTTTCTAAGCTAGGTAGTCCATATTTTGTGTTTGTATCTACATTTTATGCCATGAGAGAGGCTCTAGGGAACGCTTATGAAAAACCCACTCTTGAGTCCTTTTTTTATTCTTTGATTAGAGAGGAAGATAAGCTTATACAACTTGGAGTGATTAGCACTGCAAGTACCTCTAACAAAGCCTTAGTTGCCCAGCAGAAAGATAAACCCAAGTATCCCAAGAAGCAACATCCTCGCTACAACAACAAGCAATATAAGGGTCCCAAACCCACTCAGACATCCTCAGCTCCTAATGGTGACAAAGGAGCAAAATATAAAAATAAGAATACTAACATACATTGCAACTTTTGTGATAAATATGGTCATGACGAGTCCAAATGTTTCAAGAAGATGGCAGCTTTAGAAGCAATGATGAAGAAGCACAACATCAATATTGATTCTACTTCTTATTCTTCTTCTCATGGACATGCACTTTCTTCTTCTAGTTTCTCCTTCAATACACCTTCTACTTCTATTTCTGATACGTGGCTTATTGATTTTGTTGCATCTTATCATATGGCTAAGGATAGAAACATATTTTTGGTGAATGTAACGCCAAGAAAATATTTGTTGGTGATGATAGATCTCTTAGTGTTGAAGGATATAGAACAATACAAGTAGAAAATGGCCATTTCAATGATGTCTTATGTGTTCCAAGTCTTTTTTGTAACCTTCTATCAGTATATCAAATCACTCATTCAGGTGAAGGTAAAATTGTAGAGTTTTCACCTCACCAAGTTGTAATCAAGGATATAAAAGATCCTAATCATGTTCTTGCAACTGGAATTTCTAATGATATTACCAGGTTGTACAATTTTGACAACTTTGGGTCATCATCTTTTTCATCAATTGTTTTTTCTCATAGCGATGACTTGAGCAAACTTTGGCATGAGCGGTTTGGTCATCTAAACTATCTCTCATTGCAAAAACTATGTAATCAACAAATGGTGACTGGTCTTCCTCTTGTTTCATGTAGAGATGGTGTTTGTGTCGGTTGTGTTCTCAAAAAACATCATCGGTACAGTTTTGAAAAACGTGGCTTTTGGCACGCCTCGGGTCCTTTGAAGCTTGTTCACAATGATTTTTGTGGTCCACTTTCTTCTCCTTCTTTTTTTGGGTGAAAATATTTCTTAACTTTCATTGATGACTTTTCCAGACGTACTTGGGTTTACTTCTTAAAACTTAAGAACAAAGTTTTTGACAAGTTTTTGGCCTACAAGGCCCTTGTAGAAAAGCAATCTGGCCATCAAATTCAAAGGTTAAGAATATATAATGGAGGCAAATATGTGAACAATAATTTTACAAATTATTGCACTACACAGGGAATCCAAATGCAACACACTGTTCCATATAGACCACAACAAAATGGTGTTGCTGAGAGAAAGAACTGCACATTAAAATAAATGGCTAATTGTATGATCCAATCTAAGGGATTAAGTATAAAGTATTGGGCGGAAGCCATCAACTGTGAAAATTACATAGTAAATCCCACTCCCACAAAGGCTCTTAAAAATATAACACCAGAAGAAGCTTGGACTAAAATTAAACCATATGTAAGTCACTTCCGTATATTTGGCAGTATAGCATGGGATCACATTCCTGATGAGAAAAGGAAAGCATTGCAGCCTAAAAGTGAGAAGTGTATATTTGGTGGTTATTATGAAGATGCCAAAGGTTACAGACTTCTTCAATCACATTGTAATGAAATTATTATTAGAAGAGATGTTAAATTTCATGAAAATCCCTTGGCCTGCGAGCCTAATTCGACATTTGTGCCTTCTTTGGCCTGCGAGCCTAATTCAACGGTTGTGCCTTCTTTGGCCTGCGAGCCATATTTGGCATTTGTGCCTTCTTATGATCTGGTTTCTTCTTCAGATGATGACAATGAGGATGAAAATCCACCTCTGCCTGCTCACCCTCCTCCAGATGATTCCTTTGAACCTGAACCAGCACCAGCTCCACCGCTTCCTAGATGGGTCCGTTCAACATGAGAAGTAGTTGGTGATCTTGTCGGTGATCCTTCAGATCAACGTCAGACACGTTCACAGTTCCAATGAGCCTCTTCTCTTTTGGCTCAAGTTTCAAAAACTCATGATCCAGAGACATTTGCAGAAGCTTCAGGTCATCCATATTGGGATACAACAATGAATGAAGAGTATCGTTCTTTAATGGAAAACGATACTTGGGATCTTGTACCTCTTCAAAAAGGAATAAAACTTGTCAGATGTAAATGGGTCTACAGAACTAAGTATGCATCAGATGGAAGTGTTGAAAGACACAAGGCTCGTTTAGTTGCCAAAGAATTTTCCCAAGTTGAAGGAATTGACTATCATGAAACCTTTACCCTTATAGCCAAAATGAATTACATCCGCCTTGTTCTTTCCTTTGTTGCCTCACATAAATGGGAGGTCCATCATATGGATGTTAAATCCTCCTTCTTGCATGGAGATTTTCAAGAAGAAATATACATGGAACAACCTCATGGCTATGTCCAGAATGACTCTAGCCTTGTTTGTCACCTTAAGAAATCTCTTTATGGTCTCAAGCAAGCTCCCCAAGCTTGGTATGCCAAAATGGACACCTTTCTTATTGTCATTGGATTCTCTAGATGCCATTCTGATCCTAATGTCTATACCAAGAAAGTAGGAATCCATCTCATAATCCTTGTCCTTTATGTTGACGACCTTATCCTTACTGGTAGTGACTCAAAACTTTTAAACCATGTGAAAACCAGCCTTAAGAAGAAATTTGAAATGAAATACTTAGGATTTTTGCACTATTTCCTTGGCCTCCAAGTTTTGCAAACCAATGAAAGAATTTTTCTTTCCTAGTCTAATTATGCTTGTGACCTTCTTCGTCACTTTCACATGGATGATTGTAAACCAACCCCTTCTCCCTTCCAGTCTGGAGTCAAGCTTACTGCCACCTATACTTCTCCTGAAGTTGATGCCACCATGTACCGTCAGTTAGTTGGTAGCCTCTTATACTTGACTCATACCCATCCTGATCTTTCCTTTATTGTTGGTCTTGTTTCTCGGTATATGCAAACACCCCATGAAAGACATTGGAAAGAAGCTAAAAGTATACTTCTCTATGTTCGTGGTACAGTTCAGTTCGGGATACATTACAGTTTAGGGATGAATCATTTATTCGTTGGTTTCACTGATTCATATTGGGTTGGTGACCCTGATGATTGGAAGTCTATTGCAGGTTATGTTTTCAGCCTTGGTTTGGGACCAGTCACTTAGGCCTGTAAGAAACAACAAGCTATTGCACTTTATTCAGCAAAAGAAAAGTATCGAGCAACGATAAATGCAAGTCAGGAAGCCCTGTGGCTTGGACAGATCCTTTTGGATTTTGGATTCCAGCACCATCATCCGACCAGCCTTTGGTGTGACAATAAGAGTTCCATCAAGCTCGCCAAAGACCCAGTTCAACATCAGCGTAGAAAACACATCGAGCTACCCATGCACTTCATCAGAAAGCTAATTCATGATCAAGTTATTAATGTGCTCTTTTTCCCTACAGAAGATCAAGTTGCAAACATTTTCAAAAAGTCTCCTACAGAAGCGAAGTTTTCCAAACTTTGATCTATGTTAGGAGTTCAAGAAGTTTTCATTAAGGTGGGATAGGCTCTAATGCCTCATTCCTTCACCTATTGTGTCATTATTGCAAATTCTTCAATCCTATCCCAAGTTGTTCTTAAGGGGGGATGTTATGATATTCAGACAATTAGGAGTTAGTTAAGATCTACTTGGTATAATATGTCGTTAGGTAAAAGTGTGTTTCTTAGTGTGTTTCTTTAGTATGCATTTGTATTTAGGAAATCCGACGGTCACGATATATTCCTGACATAGAGTGATCTGACAGTTCATACTCTCCTTGATATTAATGGCCATTGATCCGTGGCTTAACACCCGATTGGTCCATGATCTCTATTTAAAGAGAATGGAGGGTCATTTGCCGATGATTGATTGTGAGAAACTCTTTTGTAAAATATCTATGTAATCTTTTTCTTTGCATTAATAAACTGCTCCAAGTGGTCGCGTTGGCTGGGGCCATGGATGTTTCCCCGTAGGGGTTTTACCACATGAAAACATCGGTGTGTTGATCTTTGATCTGGTTATGTGAGTGGTTACTGAAAGTGTTCGTCCTCTGTTGGAATACCTGTGTTTTCGAACAAAAATTCCTCCACAAACTCATGTGCTTAAGCTTGATATTAAGTTTGAATTGCCTATGTACAATGGAGAGGTAAATGTTGATAAATTGGATAATTGGATTCGTCAGATTGAAGTGTATTGTAGGATACAAAGAATCAAATATGATGAAATGAATATTCATCTTTCTTCTCTTAGATTGGAAAGTGCAACACTCATTTGGTGGGAATCCAAAACTCAAGAGCACATGAAGAAACATGGTAAAGTTATATCCTCTTGGAATAATTTTACTGTTGCACTTAAAAGACAATTTTATCCATTAGCATACATGCAGAAAGGTATTATGGATTGGAAATTTTTTAGAGAAGCTAAAGGGAATAGTGTGCAAAGATACACTCAAGAATTTAGAAGAGATCTTTGATTTTGGGTGTAGATTTATCTTCTCAAGAATATTTACTCAAATACATTGGAGGATTACATAGCTACTCGAGACACACAATACTTATGTTTAAAACTACAAATATAGATGAAGTTTATGTACAGGAAACTCATTTGGTAGGAAGAGGGATGAATGAACCTCAAGAGGGAAACAAGAAGCCATTTGTCAAGGGAGACAAGGGAAAGAGGAAATTCAAAGGAAATGGAAGAAAGAATGCTTCAGTCAAGAAAGAGGGAGAGAAACTCTCATGTAAAAACTATTCAAAATATTACCACGATGAAGACCATTGTTCGAAACTTCATCCTGAAATGAGACCCAAAAAGTTCAGCCATAAGGGGAAACCAAAGACTGTTGCAACTACACAACATGATTTAGGTATTGATTCAAGAGATGAAACAAAAATTACAGCCATGGGTTTTCAAGGTAAGTATTCTATTGCAAGTACTAGTTCTTCAAGTAGTAGCCTCAATGAAACTCAACATGAAAAAGAAAGAATAGAGTTTTTCCACATAAGGGTTATTTCAAAGAATACCAAGATAGATACTCTTTTTTATACTAGATCACAAGAAAACCTCATATCTGAAGACATTGTTAATAAATTTCATTTGGAAACTACTCCACATCATAAACCATATCCTCTCGGATGGATACGTGCCAATGCCAAATTGCATGTGACAAGAATACGTAAACTTAGATTTTCCATCACTGCAAACTTTGTAGACGAGGTAGAGCTTGATGTTATTCCGTTGGATATTTGTGGTATTGTTTTGGGAAGTCCATATTTATATGATAGGAGAGCCATATTTCATTGTCATGAGAACAAATATCATTTGTTTAAAAATGGAGTTGAGTACATTGTTAGAGCACATACAAAGAAGTTGAATTTATCACTTGTAAATGCTGGACAAATGAAGAGATTAGTCAATGCTAGTAAGAATTTTTTCCTCTTGATGATCAAACCCAAAGGCAATGTTGAAAAAGAAGCTTTCCAAGGTTGTGATGAAAAGTCAAAATATGATTTATATGAGTTTGTTAATCAATATGATGAGATGTTTCAAGAACCAAAAGGATTGCCTCCTAAAAGGGGTATCCAACATGAGATACAATTGCAAAAAGATTGTCCTCTTCCAAACATTGGTATGTATAGGATCTCAGTCATGGGGAATGCTGAAATTAAAAAAACAAATCCAATAGTTGTTTGAAAAAGGGGTTATCATACCAAACACTTCACCATGTGGGTCACCAATTGTTTTAGTACCAAAGAAAGATGGTACATGGTGCATGTGTGTAGATTTCAGAGCCTTGAACAAGATTGTGGTAAATAATCGTTATCCTCTTCCTAGAATTGATGATTTGCTTGATCAATTGAAAGATGCTAAGTGTTTTACTAAGTTTGATTTGAGAAGTGGATATCATCAGATTAGGATTGTTGAAGGAGACACATGGAAGACATTTTTCAAAACAAAGCAAGGTTTGTTTGAATGGATGGTTATGCCATTCGGGCTTTGTAATGCTCCTGCTACATTCATGAGAGTTATGAATGATGTCTTAAGGCATTTTCTTGATGATTGTGTGATTGTATACTTGGATGAAATCTTGATATTTATAAAATCTCATGAAGAGAATGTTATGCATGTAAAGCAAGTTTTAGATGTCTTGAAGAAAGAAAAAAATGTTTTTAAAGATGTCAAAATGTGAGTTTGGAAAGACTTCACTTATTTACTTGGGACATATAATTGGAGGACGAGAACTGAAAATAGATCCTTCCAAGGTCAAATTCATTTTGGATTGGCCCAAGCCCAACAATGTGATAGAGGTAAGAATATTTTGGGGAGCAAGCCAATATTGGAGAAAGTTTATTGCTAACTTCACTTCAATTGCATCTCCATTACATGCAGTGACAAGCATCAAGAAAGTTTTCCAATGGGGAGGAAAGCAACAAAAATCTTTTGATGCATTGAAGGAGAAGATTAGTTCAACTCAAGTTCTTTCACTTTCTAATTTGAGACAACCATTTGAGATACAAACAGATGCAAGTAACTATGCAATGTGAGAAGTCTTGTTGCAACATGGCAAGCCCATTTGTTTTCATTATGGAACTTTTAGTGGTGATGTGATTAATTATCCAACTTATGATAAGGATTTCTAGGCATTGGTGCAAAGTGTGAAAAAATGGAAACATTATTTGTTGGGAAAATAAACTATCATTCACACATATCATCAACCATTGCAATATTTACAATCACAAACAAAGCTACAACAAGCAAGGCACTTCAAATGGATGGGTTTTCTACAACAATTCCACTTGGTTATCATGTATAAGAAATAAATTTATAACAAAGTTTCTGATATTCTTTCTAGGCCTATTATTAATGCTTCAATTATTCTTATGCATAATTCTACCATCCACGAGAGCTATGTTGAACAATATGCTTTAGATGCTGATTTTAAAGAGGTTATGCAACTTTGTGTCATTCTAACCAAGTTGAGGAATTGGATTACCATGTGCATAATAAGCTTTTGTATCATCTTGGCAAGCTATGTATTCCATAGGTTGAAAGAGTCAAAATTATAAGGGAAGCACATTCTTCTCTTATTGCTAGCCACTTTGGTGTAGGCAAGACGGTGGCTAATTTGCAAAGGTATTGCTATTGGCCTAAAATGAATGAAAGTGTTTCAAGATATGTAAGAGGATGTTCTTTATGTGCTACAAGTAAGCCTAGAAATAGAAATTTGGGTTTGTATACTCCACTTATGGTTCCTTCTCGTCCTTGAGAAAGAATTTCCATGGACTTTGTAGGAGGTCTACCTATGTCAAAAAAGAATCATGATTATCTTTATGTTGTGGTTGGCTGTTTAAGAAAAATGTGTATTTTGATGCCTTGTAAGAAGTAGGTTACAGTTTAACAAATGACAAAAATGTTCTTTCAACATGTTTGGGTACATTTTGGGCTGCCCAAATCCATTATTTCTGATCGAGATTATCGATTTATTGCGAAATTTTGGTCAAGCTTATGGGCACTCATGGACACCAAGCTGTAAAAGAGCACATCATTTCATCCACAAACTGATGGTTAAATAGAAGTGGTGAATAGAATAGTAGTGCATCTTCTTTGTGATTATCGCAGCAAACATCCTAAGCTTTGGGATGAGCAGCTACACTACATTCAACATGATTATAACTGGGCTAAGAACTCTTTGACTCAAACTTCTCCATTTGAGGTATGTTTTGGTTATTGTCCAAAATATCCTTTAGATTTTATCTTTGGGAAGGATATTGTTATTTATGGTCATTATGACATTGATAGAGAAAATAAGTTCATTGAACAAATTCAGTTGGTGCATCAAATGGTACAAGAACAGTTGGAAAAGAGCCAAGCGAAGTACAAGAAAATACATGGAATGCATCGTGTTGATCATAGTTTCCAAGTTGGAGATGAAGTTTGTCTTTACATTAGCAAGGATAGGCTTAAACGAGAAGGTAAAAAACTGAAACCAATTAGATATGGACCTTTCAAGATTCTTGAAAAGATTGGTAACAATGCCTTTCATTTGGATTTGCCTCCCTATATGAAAATGTATGCAGTTGTTAATGTTGAGAATTTGAGATTGTATGAGCCTCCTTTGATTGATGATCACAGAGATCATGTTCATATTCCTTCCATGGATGACTTCTTGCCAGAATATATTTCATAATTGCATGAGGATACAATCCTTGACAGGAACATGAGAACTTCAAAACGAGGGAATGTGGAATACCTTCATGTTGGTCCTAAAGGCACAAATCCAAGAAAAGATTGATGGATTGAGATCGGAAAGGTGAGGTAATTGTACCCTCATCTTCATATTGAATGAAATTATTCTTTTGGAGGTCCAAATGCTCATGATCCCAAAACAACTTGAATGGGCTCAAACGAACATTGTATGACTGAGATATCATGTTTTGTCCACTTTTCCAAACAAGCAAAAAAAATCTTGATTGTACAGTCCATACAGGCTGACTGTGTAGACCATATTGTTGATGTGGCAAGGGATTGTACTGCTGACATGGAAGGTGATGTGTTAGGTGATGATGTGGCAAGTGGATGAAGTGGCATGTGATTTGGCAAGTTTTAAGGTGGACCAATCCACTACTAACACGTGGCATGTTTGTGGTGAATGGGAAGGTGCCACGTGGCACCCCGTTATTGGTTGTTGGTGTAAACTTTTATGGTTTCCACTGGGTTCAAAGCCACGACCTCCAAGCGTGGGGGTAGAGTCTTGGCAAAGGTCAAGCTACAAGCCCGCCTACATTGGTACTTGACATGTATAGTTCAATAATATTATTTGAATTCACACTAACATTTGGTTCGGGTGGAAAACGATCGGGTCTTAGCCCCAAACCTCGGTCACAAACCCATGCTCCTTTAACATATGAACTCTGGCCAAAGATTCCAATGGACTAGTGGATAAGTGCTAAATTTTAGGTTAGCACTTGGCCACATGGGGCCACACAACCGTAACCTCCGTCGGGAAAGGCACTAAGTCCCCTAAAGGTGTGTCATTATGCCACAATTTGCGGAAAGGCATGTGTGCTGGGATTTTGGCACAAGAAACGCTTGGGGTCCACATTATACACACAAGTGAGTTTTGACGAGAATGTACAACAATTTATTGGGGAGAAACTTCCAGGAAGTGTTTTCTTCTCAAGTTTTGGCCAAACCAGGTGCAGGAAGAGCCCAGCTAGGGGTTTTGGATGTTCTGGAGCCATTGAAGCCATCTATTTTTCATTATGAGCATTGTAAAGCATTGATTTTGACACTTTGAACATTATTGAAAATGATCCATTGGAAGGTGGACCAATAGATGTAGCCCAAGAGAGGGGTGAACTCCTTTATCATTTTGTTGTGTTATGTTCTTGTTTATGATGGTTGTTTATGTATGTTTATGTTGCTCATGTTAAGTAAAAAAAACCATTAAGTTTATGTGTTTGCAACTTGATCCAATTGCCTAAATCACTTAACTATTTCACTTGCAAATTTGTACACACAATCCTTTTTTATTTTCAGATCAATTGTACACCACATTTTTGTCATATTGGCATGATATTCCCAACAACACATGACAAACATCCATCCAAATGAAATCACATAAAATCTGATCCTTATAATTTCCAATCTAGAAATCAACTCTGCATTGTTCATTCACCAATACTTGATGCCCTTTTTGCAACCAAGAAACTTTATATGGTGTAGGATGCATCTCCTTCTGCAGTCCTAACTTCTCAACCATTTCCACATAAACCAAATTATCAATACTACCATTATCAATAATCAATTTGAAACACTTACCTTTTGATTTGCACATTGTTCTGAGAAGATTTTTCCTTTGTGTTGGTTCATGAACTTCCTCATTTTATTTTAGTAAAGTTCTCATCATCAATAAGGCTTCTTCTACCTCTGAAACTTTATCATTATCCTCTAGTAGTCTTGGTTCATTTCAGCTTTTGCAATCTGAGAATTTCCTTGTCTTGCAACATTCTCTGGACAATCCCATGACATATTTCTTGTCTTACCACATGTATAACATATGACCTCATATCCTCTACCCCTTCCTTTACCTCTCTGAAAATATATTCTTCCTATGAAGTCTCTTCCTCTTCCTCTTGAGGATTGTTCTTGCTGATTTGATGTATCATATTATTCCTTCTGAGATGAAAATATATTCTTCCTAGCTTGTTGTCCCTTACCTCTGTAAGCTTGACCTTTCCCTTTTCCTGAATTATTTCTTCTATGCAGTTTCTCTTCCACCTTTAAAGCACATTGATATGCCTCCTCCACTATATTTGGTGATAAGAGACTCAACTTGTATTGAATTTATAATCTGAGACCATTCATATGCCTTTCTACCTTCTTAGATCCATCTTCAGTGTAACCAAATCTAATATTCACCTTGTAGAACTCTTCAGTATACTCTCTAACAGTTAGCAATCTCTACCTCAATTTTTTTTTCTGTTTGTACAAGAAAAGTTGATAGTCTTTAGGTAAGAATTTACCTTTTAACTTTTCAACCATTCTATCCCAACTTTTGATTGGCTTTTTGTTATTCCTTTTTCTCTCTACTTGAACACCATCCCACCATAACAAGGCATGGCCCTTCATCTTTGTGACTGAAAATTTCACCTTCTTTTCATCGGGAACCTCATCATAATCAAAGTGTTTTTCTAACACATTGATCCAATCAACCTATTCTTCTAGATTTAAGCCTTCACTGTATGAAAATATCTTTGTTCTGGACTTTGAACTAGCTCTCATAACTGATTCTAATAATTTGAATCTAAGATTATCTTCTGTAATTTCTTCTTCTTTTGTATTATCATCTTGCTCAGCTTCACTGACATCACCTGCTTTAGGATCTCTTCTCCCAACATTTCTTATGGCTTCAACTTCTACACGCAAAGTTCTCATTTCCTCCATCACCTCTGCATTTGCAACTGGTCTGCCTCTACGACCTCCTCTACCATGTCCTGTTTGAAACTGAAATGTCATTTCAGAATGTAATAGATTATTTTGAGAATTATTACAATCCTGAATTTATTCTGCTTCTATCAATGGAAGAGGAGATAAATAAATTCTCCCTTTCATACACTTACATGAATCAAAATTGTATGCTTTGATACCACTTACTACAATGAATGTTAATGAAATTTATAAAGTCAACCCACAGACCTAAAACAATCGTTAGATGTACAGATCTACGGTGGAGATTAACTTAATATTCACAATATAATGTTATAGTTCTGAACCCATCGGATTTCAAATAAAACAAACTATATTTGTTTGGGATTGTGGGTCTGCCAAAGGTCAGATCCACCATTTCTCTTTATAACCTCTGCAATGAATACATGTCGCCATATTCTAGATCATATTTCAATTACAACTCAACATTATATTGGATTTGGAATACGGGTACATGTGCCAACGTTAACCTTTGTGCATATACCTTCACCACAATGGATTATGATCATTAATCTTATCCCTAGATCGATTCTAAAACACACAATTTCAATATATAATTTACTTCTAGTTTTACTGTACTAAACAGAGAAATTCTAATTGAAACGGAGCTTATATTTCAGACTGAAATATCAGAATGCACTTACAGTCTTTTTCTCAATGAATTTGATGGAAATTTTGTAGAGTTATATATGATTCATGAAGAAATAAATTGATCATATAAACACAATGAACTTTGGGGATGAATAATTTCAGTCTAACCTTTTAACCTCTTTATTTGACAATTAGAAATTTTCCAATTTCGTCTTTATTCCAGTCTTGATTGATCCCCCCTTGAATTCAATAACCTCAATGGGATTAAATACAAACAATTTTGGTTTCTCATATCCACTAAAATTGGATTGAGCACCTTATTCAACCCTAGATCCTACAATCTAGCCTAGAAATAAAAAAAACTTCTATCTCTGTTACAAAGAAGGATTAGAAATCCTTGTTGTATCATTCAATTTGGCTTCTAAATTTAATTAAAGAAGAAAAACAATTAAGAAAACCAACTATCTTTGGTAAACTTGTCTTTGACTTCAAATCCAATAATGATTTTTTTCTTTAAGCTCATGCTTCTACATCAATGAGTGAGCCCGGGAATCCTTCGATGCTATTAATAAAGCCTTGGTATCGATGCCTCTGTTGAAGCCTCCAAACTACAATAGAGATTACTTGCTTTATATCGTTGTGTCTGAAGGGACGATTGGTATGATTTTAGTTCAGGAGGATGATGAGCTCCATGATCACGTCGTTAACTCTCTTAGTCGAAACTTAGTTGGCTCTGAACTCAAGTACTCTCATGTTGAGAAGCTAGCCTTGGATGCCATACACGTGGTTTAAATATTATGACACTATATATTGCTTTTAAAAACTACCATAGTTGTGTTGACGAGCGTTTATGACACACTGTCAACCGGAAGGGAATAGTCCAGTCCGAGGTTGTCTAAATAACCCAGCCCATTTGGAATAACTACCCCTTACGGGTTTAACAACTCCGTTAGTTGATAAAGGGATCTAATCTAAACTATGAAAATAAAATAACTAACTATGCATTAATGAAGATATACTATATACATTCACTATTCTCACTTTTACATACAACATATACAAATAAATAGATGCAAGTTTTACGAGAAACCTTGTAAATTAAGGTTGTACAAGAGAACCCAATCTCATGGAAAATTAAATAGATCTAGAACATACTACTAATCTAATTTTAACCTTGAAACTAAAAATAAATAAAAAATAAATGAATGTAAATAATAATTTTTTAACTTAAATAAACAAAGTATTTAATCTTAAATGTTAATTTATATTCACAAAATATAAATCAAAACAAATAGAAAATCATTAACCTATGACTGGCCAATATTTAAAGAGAACTTTTGGTTGTGCCTTCATCTATAACGTTGCTCCAACAACCTGTTTGTTAAGAGAAATCTATAGCAGAAGGATGTGTAATTCTAAGATTGTGACAGTGTCAAGATGAAAATCACTTTGACTGGCAATTTAAATCTTATTTAAAATGCAAAAAGAACAACTTTCAAATAACGATTCTTAGTGAAGATATAATAGATTAATCGACAATAAGAAAAATCTTAATTGAACAATTATATCTTTACAAATCCGAATTACATGAATAAACTCAATATAATACAATATTTGTATCAAAATAATACAATCACCAAGACCAAGATAATTGGGATAATAGACTATTAAAGATTGACAAAATTAATACATAAATGATAACAATTAACCATGTATTGATAAAATCAACAAAAGCTAATTTAAATCAATGCATAATCAATTACTCAAAGAATATGAACCATAATCAAAGATATTATGATGAAAACAAAACATTTTTAATCATAGGAAAAAATCCATTAAGCAATCTAGAATTTCATATTCTTCTTCGAAAATACTGGTCTAGTCTCCCAAAAATTCCAACCATCCGTTACTCCTTTTGAAAAGAAAAAGTTTACAAAATAAATAATATACAAAAAGAAAGGATCAAAATCCTCCTCTGAAATTCTTAGATCTCCATGGCTCTAAACTTTCTCATATATTTATGCAATGAATGAAGAGTCTAGACTTCACTAACAATTTCCATCACCTGAAATTTGCCTCAGAAATAAACCACAATATCTCTCATATCACATGTTTTTTTGGGAAAAATCTCATGAGTAAGATAAATGGGCTCATTCTGCAGACGTGTTTTCATCCATTTATTGAGATTCCTCATGGTTTGGCTGCAATCAGTCCTACAAAATCATATGTTTGTTCTTGAATGCATTTCCAAATCTTATCTATTGTTGCTCATAAATCATTTGCAACAATCCAATGTTATTTTTGGATCAATTATCTTGAACGTATTTAAAAAATAAAATCAAGCCATGATCAGATCCATACCAAATATGTGATAATAGAAACCTGTGAAACAAAAATAAATCAATTTAATAACCTAAATATAAAAATTGTGAATAAAACAAAATCTAGAACAATAAAATTAAAATGAATTTAAAGTAAAAGCTAACTATAAGTTGTAAACAAATATTGGTTATATTTTCCTTTCAAATGTGATCTTAAAATTCTAGAAGCTTCAAGTTGATGGAGAGGAGAAAAATATTAATTTTGGGTTTCCACAAAATCAAACAAATGATAGATAATTCGTTTTTTATTTTTTATTATTTTGAAATGAGATGCAAAATGACAAAATAATTTAATTAATTAAACCTATCAAATGATTTTATGAAAGTGAGAAACCAACCAAGATATTATTTGATGAAGTATTGAACCTGTTATTCAGAATAGTCAAACTTGCTAATAAACAAAAGACGAAAACATAATCATAATTTAAACGAAAGTAAACAGTTGATAAAAAATAATGTTTTCTTTTAAATTAAGATTTCTATGCCCATCTCTCCTTCATTCAAATGTGAACAAATGTAATATAAAAAATGTGTCGCAATAAGATTTCTTCCTGTAAAATCATTGTTATCAATCCATGTCTTCAACCAAGCCATTCTCATAGTAGATAAATTCAATAAGGAACAAGTAATAACAAACTCCCAAATTTGAAGCTCGTCCATCAACATCAAAACTTTGTAGAAAGCAAAACGAAATGGCATTTGAAACTCATGAAATTCAAACCAAACAAAAGAAAAGAATATAAAATCAAACCATCCTCGAAAGAAAACAAACCAATGCCAATCCAATCAAGTCAAAGGGAAACAAATGAAGAATCCAAGTAAAATTTAGAGGGACCCTAGATTTTGATTAAAGAAAAAGAAGGGGATTGTTGTGGGCAACCAACAAGTTGTTGATGTCAACCCATTTCAATACATTGTTACTAGGTGCATCATAGGGGGGAAACATAATAAATGGATTGTCATCTTGCATGAGTTTGATCTCAATTTTGCTTTGGCAAAATCCAATAATTAGTGTTTGCCGAGTTAATATCAGACTCCCCTCGATTAGATGAGGACGTAATTCATGTCGATTCATTTGTGGATGAACACATTTTCCTTGTATCGCCTTCAGACCCCTGGTATGGAGACATTTTGATATATCTTCAAACCTTGAAGTTATCTCAACATCTTTCGAGAGAGGATCGACGACGTATATTGTATCAAGCTAAAAAACAACCTTATCATCGGTGACACTTTGTATCGTTGAGGCATAGATAATATCTTATGTTGTTTCTTGAATCATGAGGAAACTGAGTATGTTCTTAATGATTGTCATAGTGGGGCTTGTGGTGGTCATCTATCCAGGCTTGCGACAGCCCAGAAGATATTGTGAGCCGGTTATTTTTTGCTGTCTATTTTTAAAGATTGTGTCAAAGCAGTCAAGAAGTGTCACATGTTCCAGGTGTTCACTCAGAAGATGTGCTCGCATCCAACCCTTCTTCACTTGATCATCATCGTCGATCCCTTCACCAAGTGGGGGGTATATTTTTTGGATTGCAACCCAACTTTGTCTTGGGGGAATCAACATATTATCGTGGGCTCTAGACAACTTTACTAAGTGGGAAGAGGCCATACCTAGAATTAAATCCCATGGTAAGACTACAACATTTTTCATTTTCAATCAAATTATAGCCTGGTTCAGAATCCCAAGTGAGATTGTCACTAATCATGGAAATTAATTTTAGAACGAAATGATGAAAGAGTTAGCAATGAAATTTGGGTTTAAACATGGTCATTATTCCCCTTACTATCCCCATGAAAATGGACAAGTAGAGGCCGTGAACAAGTCTCTCAAGACCATTTTTCATAAAACTGTCAGCCATAGCAAGTCTGACTAGCATCTCATGCTTTAACCTATGCTTTGGGCATACCAAACCTCGGTTAACACTTCCACTGGGTTTTCTCCTTTTCAGTTACTACATGGTGTGGAGTCGATTCTTCATATTGAATGTGAAATCCCTTCTCTTAGATTGATAGTCAAGATCCAACCTGACACTTCTGATCTCGAATAATGCCTCATACACCTAGAGAGTCTAGATGAGCAGCGTCGAGATGCCTCTGCGGCTATCGAAGTGAATAAATGGTGTGTCAAGGTCTAGTATGATAAGTCTATCTATCATCGACAGTACGTTGAGGGTGACTTGGTCCTCTTGTATGACCAAGCCAAAGAACCATTGGGGACAGGAAAGTTTAACCCCATGTGGCACAGTGCTTATATTGTGCGACGTGTCTTAGAAAAAGGAGCCTACAAATTAGAATAGTATGAAGGGAATAAGTTGGATGAGCCCATAAATTATCTCTACTTGAAAACATATTATGCTTGAGTCCCAAGCTTGGGTGTAACTCTCTGTATACTAGTGTATCTTAGTGTATATATATTTTTCTTTGTGTCATCGACTTGCTTATCGAGTTTTCCCTTGGTCAGCAGATGCCAACGGAGCCTTCAGTTTACTTAGGATTTGTAGATGGTTCCAGTCGTGATACACATAACTTGGCTTCCATCGCTTGGGTTGTTTACTCACTCGAGGGTCAACTAGTGTATTCAGGTGGCATTTGTCTAGGGCCATCAATGAATAATGTGGATGAATATAGAATCATTATAGAGATTTTACGTGATGCCATTTCACATGGTATTCATTCTTTATAAGTTCTCTTGGACTCTCAGTTAGTAGTATGTCAGTTGAACGACACTTACCATGTGCCAGACCCTACTCTACTTCGACGATTCCTACTAGTACGACTTTTGGAACGACATTTTGATTTTATTACTTATAATCACATACCTAGAAGTTATAATTATGTATCTGATGCATATGCTAATTATGTTTTAGATTCACATTTGTCACATAACTAAATTAAATAAAACGCATTCACCAATGTACACATTGTAATATAAGTAAAGCCAAAGACCAATGTTTTTAATATTTCATTTCTCCAAAAATATGGTGTTATAGTTTGAAATTGGGTCTCACACCCTCAAAATACATATACATCTGATTGATTCAACGACCATGAAATCTATTCATGTGGCGTAGGATGTGTGTCACGATAGCATACTATAGAGTTTTCAAGACACCGAAAGAGTCACACCAATGCACGGGGCACACCCACCACCTATCGCTGCATCGCCTCTCGAAAATCCTCTACATGAACACTGGGAATACTGTGCATCAAACGAAACAGGTTTCCCTACACATTTTGAAGCACTCTCTTTGCATCTCCTTCCATTGGCTCATCCCCCTGGTTCCTCCACTGGTGTCATGGGAATCCATCCGTTCGTCATGGACTTACGTTTCCACAATAAATCATTTTTGTTAAAATACTTGACACCATCCAAAAACATTTACGTTTTTTATTCTCTTTGAAAAAAACAAAAAAATGAAATATATTCGAAAATTGTTTCATACCTATATCACCATAGGCAGAGCCTGGTGGAAATGGCATGTATAGATCTTTTATGTAGTCGATTCCTGCATAAGGGTATTCGTCCAAGGCTATCACCTGTTGTTCATGATCTTCTCAATAATCTCCATGAGGTCCATGATCTCCTCCATGATATCCTCCATGATCTTCTCAATAATCTCCTCCATGATATCCTCAAAATCGAATTTGAACATAGAGTGCCAAATAAAGGTGCCTAGGAAGTTTCTTTTGTACCTACACATGTCAACAAACTCATTCTAATTGTTAGGTATAAGTATAAGCATATTATTTTCTAAAGTTTAACCACAAATCCACTTAAAAATGTTAAGAATTGATAAACTTTGGAAAAGCATAGTTATAACCCAACGATGAGGTACATGTAATGATGTGGAGGTGATATGAAGGTGATATGAAGGTGAAATGGAAGTAATTGTGAAGGTTTTAGTGAATTAATGGAGTGAGAATAGGGACTATTTTGAAACCCTACACCTGTCGACGCCACCAAAAGAAGAACTCATCATTGTAGGGGGTTGGTACCCTACCACCTCCCAATTTCCTCATCACCTTGGTCCACCATGACATGGCTGGATCACATGGTCTATGTGGAGAAATATCGACTCTAGGGCTCAATCCTAGAACATGCTTGAAGAAAAAAATACAGAATATAGATGCGAACCCAAAATTCCTCTTCCTACCATGTTTGTAGTATGTCATCTGACTCTTCATGTTAGTCAGTAGTGAGGTGCACCAATCATACACTTTGGGTCATAATCACTCCACATAGTAGAACATCAATGGCCTTTATTCCTAGTGCAACGAAGCCAAACCCATGATCTTTGTAAGCACGAGAACGATGATCTTTAAAATCAGGTTGTTGATCGCCCTAATGGGAAGTTGGCTCCCTACCTTTTATGTTCTTGCAACACCGTGAGTGGCGATGTAATCCTCTATGTTCATGCCACTCCCATATCCCCTAGCTTTGAATTTCATCACCTCACCCTCGACGTGAAAATCCTATAAGAAAGTAGATATTCTCGACTTCAATTCTCAATGGTTTCCCATCGAGGTTGAAGGCCTTTGTATCCAGATCCCAAAAGTTCACCAACATTTGGAGAAACCTCACTTGATCCCTCATCCTTTTGAGAGCCCAAAATTTATAAAGCTCACATATTTTTACTACTAATTGGGCCCTTGGATCTCTTTCCACAACAGAATCAACTTCCTCGTGCTCTCTTTCCCTCCATTCAAGTACCATCCTGCAAGAAGAATTCCATTTTTGAGTCAAATTTCTTTAAAAAAAAACAATTTACGGACTTGTACGGGGGTTGTTGTGCTAACAATCACGTATATGGATGCATATACGTGGGATGTCTTTTCCTTTACCACATACATGCCTCCATATACGCGACTCGGTGATATACAACCCATGTACACCCTAATTCTTAAATTACACCTTAAAAAAATAAAAAAAGGAGGCATAATTTAATATTCTAATCCACTAGAAATGAAGAGGAGGGATAGAGTACTTACTTGGTCGAGACGGCTGGCAATTTCGTCGCTCATAGCTCCCACAATCGACACTTGAAGGTCATGGGAAATTTGGTCCAAAATGCACTAATTGGGTAAAAATGTGAAATGGTATGGTAAAATTAGTTATTTTTACTATTTATAGAAAAACTTTACCCCTTTACATAGTTTTTGCTAATATTTTGGCCTAGTGGACTAATATTGCAGTGGAAGGAGTTGGTTTTGGTGTTTTTATCCATGAATTCTTGTAGTTTCTAGTGTCATGTCACTTGTTCGTGACTTTGGAAGGTATTTTCTTTTACCAAGCATATATGATAGGTCGTCACTGCATTTTTCACACTTGTATTATCCTTTGACTATGATCCATATGCCTTATGTACAAATCCATTTGTTAGCGACACAAAACCTCCTTACTACTACTAGAAGTGTCGTTAGTGAATGGTAGAGGCTTACCAAACATGGGTGCCCTAGTTAGAACCTTTGTGCCATCTGGTGCCTGTGCATAGATTATTCCATAAAGACCAGGAGTCCTTTATAGTTCCAATATGAATTTGCATTCGAGCCTCATATTATTACTCATAATAATGTTGACATGTACCTATGGGACTCCCACCCAGTCTTGTTTAAGCTCTTTTCCGACTCTCTTAAAAAATGAAAATATTGTCGAGTGAACTTGTCTCTTTCACACTCGTTAATTGGATTTGAAAGGAAGTCTATTTGGTGTAAGTTTAACCCTTTTTCGGACCAAGTAAACTAATTTTGAAAAAGGAATACTCTAGTCACTAGTGGCTAGAAGAGTTCTCATGGGTATTGTTTTATACTTTTTCGGGCCTAGGGGACTAAATTTATGAAAACTAACATTCTTTGGAGTTAATTTGTAATTTCATATTATTCTCTTTCTTGCAATATTGAGCCTATTGTTGGTTCCCTCTTTCGCATTATAAGCCTATTATCTCAGCAGATTGCATCATCATCGAAGTAGAGCCTTGTTTATATCCTTTGTAGCTTGACATGATGTACCCTACGAGGAAACATTCCCTCGAGTGTCCATATCCTGCATGCACTTTCTTGCACTAAGCATAGGTATGTTCTACTATTGTATCTAGTTGCTTACTCACGAAACTTGTTTCCTCCTCTATATCTTAGCATTCATTTGTCTATGAAAAATCCAAAAAATATGGGCGGGAAAATAATATTATCTCATGTTGGCAGTAGCCGTGTCTCCTTTGAAAAGAGCACAAAATTTTGAGTCCACTTGTCATCCAAATTTTGGGTTTAGCATGACCTTAGGAAGTTGAGCTCGTCACTTAGAGTTTACTCCTTTGACCAGTTACTCTTCCAACCCCTATGGAGAGTTTGATTGGTGCCTACTGCATCACAAAGTTTCATCATTGATTATATTCTTCCAGAGTCCTCCATATGTCTCATGCTCTTGTTTAAAGGATGTCTATAAGCCTGTGTCGGCCATTTCTCATAAATCTTGACTTTTCATGTTGGTCGTACCCTCAGTGTGTCTTGGAGTTACATGAAGTTGTAGTCCTACCGTGCACCCTGGTCCTACTTTTCTTATGGGTAGGTAACCTTGAACCCAACAGTCGACATATCCTCATTGGTCGCTAACTGGGGGGTTTCCCTTATGTTCTACTACAAGAAATCTATTCACACATTGGGATTTGTGTAGTGTCTTGGATTCCATTATCCTTATTGGTGGTTTCATCACCTTTGTCGGTAGTTTCCATCATTGGTTGTTATTCAAAGGGTATTTTTCATGCAATGCTTGCATCTAGTGCATGCGAAAGATGCACAGGGTCATTGGTTCGTGAACATGTTCTTCTTCTGAGTTCCTCCAAATCATCAAGATATTTCTTTGTACCTTGTGTTGACTGATGAGAGAGGCCATAATGCTCTCCTTTCATCGGGTCTCCTTCCATCGACTTCATCTCATCTATTCTGGAAATGAGGACTAGAGTCCTATGAGTACCTAGAGGATTGTAGTCATCAGTGGCAGGTTATCTCATCATCGACAGTTGGGAATACATCAATGTCTCATGATCGATGGATTCTTCAAGTGTTTGACCTCAACACCTTTATTCACACTTGTAAGAATGTACTCGATGTCTTGATACCTACTTTCATTATCAGTAGGTTGTCTCGCATTTGTTAACAGTATACCTTAATGATAGCTAATCAAACAAAGTCTCATTGTGTTTGAACTCAACTCCTTTATTCACATGTTGTAGACTTGCACATTTGGCGGATAATGTAGAAGACTTGAAGACATCAATTCATAGTCACAACTATCCTAAGTTGTTTCTATCATTCATTGGACCAATGCCTATATGACTTCAGTGATTGTGGGAGATCATATTGTACTCCATTGTATAAAGATATCTTCATATTGATTTTGAGACTGGTTTTGACTGGGACTTGTTTGTTACTATGAAATCCTATGGCATGTATCTACTTTTGTATTTCCTATTCAAATCCATGAAAAATTGTTTGGTATATATCCACATGGATCTGTAGTGTAATTCAAATTGGAATCCATGTGCACAAAGTCATTATGGATTGTAATATTCTTATGAGCAACTAGTTCGTCCAACTGGGTCTCCATTACTCTACTTCTAGGAATTATAAAGTATTTCAGCCATAGCAGATACTTGTAACACACCCGACCCCCGAGTGGCTTTCCTAGGGATGGAGAATCCAAAATTTCATTCTCCTTAAGTGGTCAAGTCCTTCATTTGGGGTCTCTATCACATGTTTCTCATCCATATCTTTCCAACCACGGTATCCACGCTCAAAACCAAGCTCAAAATCAATGGATATACCTTTCTAAATTTCTTTGGGTGTTCATTGGTTGAGGGCCATGTGGTGCCCACATGGATCCACCTCAAACGTGCTATCTCTAAGTTCCTTCCTCCATGGTCGAAGACCATCCACTGTCTGATCCCATCACTGGACTTAATCTCTTTCTCATATATTAGTTGTGGAGGAATTCAGTGCTTCAGCACTTCGACGCTTCACACCTCTTTTCTATCTACGCACAAGACCACCCAAAGTTCTGAACTTTCGAAGTCCCAAAAGCTCGCCATGTGGCTTCGGCCTTTGGGTCATTCGATATCTCTACCATACTACACCCCAAACCCTTCGGAGTCCCGAGGTCTCGGGCTCCAGGAGTCCCGGTCACTTCACCAACCCTTTTGGCCAGGAGGGCACGTATCACGAGCTGACATGTAGAAGGACTAGGGGTGACACTCACCCTCATCGAGGTGAAATGTGTCACATTCCATTAGGTATATAGGGTATGTGATACGCACGAATATGAGTAACACGAGGAACTTCAAACTAAGGTCTGTGTGTCCTTGGGTGATGTCACTATGCCACGTCACCCAGGACTAAAAACCTTCTAACATCCCTCAGATCCCATGGTCGAGATCCAACCACGTAGATCCATATATATACAACTCTTGTTACTTGGGAGTTCGGTGTTCAGGAGTTTGGCGTTGCAGACTCCTCTTTTCTCCTGCAGTTGGTCAGTGTCGAGCTGACCATAGCCTAGATCTAGCGGCTAGGAAAATTCTTGAAGGATCCTCAAATTGATGGCTCTTGTCACTTCGGGCTTCGGTGTTCGATATTTTTGCGATGCAAAATCCTCCTTTCTCCCGAAGTTGGTTAGCATCGGGTTGACTACATCGTAAATCCGATGGCTAGGATAGGACCCGAGGGATCCCTAGATCTACAGTCCAAGTTACTTCGCGAGTTCGGCCTTCAGGATTTTTACTTCCACTATCAATCCATTTTCTCGAAACAGGACTTTGTCGAAGTACCCTGTGCGGGTCCCTCCTCTTGGATGATCGGATGGTAGGTGGGGCTCCTAATGATCTCCACAAAATCTACGACTCTCCTTCACTTCATAACTTCGGCATTCGGGGATTTTGATACTATAGCATCTTCATTTTCCCGAAGTGTAACTTCGTCGAAGTACCATACGCGAAATGTTACACTAGACGATTGGATCATCGAGAAGGGGCCCCAAATGAATCTCTAGATCAATGACTCACAACCTTTCGCAACTCTGGCATTCAGGTAATTTTGATATTTATGAAGTTTGACATCTCAAGGCTTCAATCTCCTGAAGATCTGAAGCCGTCAAGAGCTAACTCCTTTCAAATTTATCGCAGGGTTCCTAGACCTTGGTCATATGGACCCTCTGGTGAATCTTGGGCTATAAACTCTACTCTTAGCTGAGGTTTAGTTAAGGTCATGGGCGTGAGCCTGTTTGAAGGAAACGCCTTCCTAACTCGCAGAACTTTAAGTTATGAAACAGGGAGGGTAATCTAGTGGAATTACCGAGACAGTAGCGGTGCCAAGAGGATTTCTCTTACTCTAGAACCGTGAGGTAACTCCCTGGGGAAAACACCTTTGAGGGTTAAATTGGAGCATATGGAAAGTTAATCAAAAGCATAAGTCCTCAATCAGTTAAATACATACACATCACTCGATCAATCAATACATAGGCCAATCCTAAATGTATATAGACATGCATTCAGTCATTATTCCATTTCAAAGCACAGAGCATGAAAACACTTATCAGAACCAGAAGAGATGATGAAACTACTGAAAGGGGTGATCGTTTCCACCCAACCATAGGCTCAGTCACTCCTAACAGATTTACCACTGGCCACCCCCGAGCTAGACCACGATGCCTTGATATTGATTATTTTCTTCCAGCTCAACATAAGTCATGGACGAAGGTTACTCTCCTTCTCTTGACATAGAAATAGATAGCGATGGAGGTTACTCTCCTTCTCCCAACTCAGTCATATATAGGGACAAAGGTTACTCTCCTTCTCCCGAGTCCATCTCTATTTCCTGCGATCAGAACACACTGTTTTCACAGTTCTTCCTCAAACCCAAGAGCTCAGTCTCCCTCTTTGCACTCTTCGTAGCCTTCCTCTACCCACCACACACTTCCTTTCTTCCCTTCCTTAGAAATATTGTGTGTGGCCCAAATTCCCAGTCTGTGGTCAAGTCTAGAAGCCTTACAGATGGGTGGTCTTCTCCCATCCCCTCATTAAATCTTGAGGAGGTCTTCCCACCTACCATCCTGACTGTAATTCATTCCTGGGTCAGAGGGTTGTTCTGATCCTGAGCAATTAAATTCAACAGAGTATTTTTTTGGTGGAGGTTAGTGCAACCATTCCTGGTCCCATTCACCATCTCTTTCATAGCATTCATGGTCTCTCTTAGCACACCCATCTTCCAATAGTCATGCAACACTTATCCATTTTCTATTAAATAACACAATTTACATTCATTGACCTTTTATACAAAGTTCCATCAAATCAAACAGTCACACATATTGAGTTTTCCATATTCTCTTGGCCAATATAATTATATTTACAAACTAGGGGAAACAGGGTGTTACAATTCCCTCCCCCTTAAAGGAACATTTTCCTCGATGTTCTATCTATCAACTTTCTCTGCATATACATAAGTAAACAAAAAAGGATATGTTTGTCTCATGGCATCCTCCATTTCCCATGTAGCCTCATATGGGCCAAAGTATTTCCACTGCACCTTGACCTGTGCAATGGTTCAGTTCCTGAGGGAGGTTTCACTCCTGTCTAGTATGCATTGAGTTTTTGGTAGGAATTCTCCCTCTGTCTCCACCTGGATCACAGACCAGTCAATTATATGATTAGAATCATGTACATATTTCTTCAATAATGAAACATGGAAAACATTATGTGCCTTTACTGTGGGAGGGAGTGTTATCCTATAGGCTGCAGGTCCCACTCTATCTAAGACTTCAAAGGGTCCACAATACCGAGGTGCCAGCTTGGCACAAGCTCCCATTCTTAGGGAAATATTCTTGGGCATAAATCTGAGATAGACATGGTCTCCTGTCTTGAACTCTCTAGGAGTTATCTTTCTATCGGTGTAACTCTTCTGTCTATCCTGAGCAATTTTCAGATTTTGATTTATCTGAATCACTTGTTGTTCCATTTCTTTCAGCATGTCGGGCCCAATTGTAATTCTATCCACTAGATTATTCCAGCTGATTGGAATCTTGCATTGTCTACCATAGAGGGATTCAAAAGGGCTCATCTTTAATGACTCTTGATAATCATTGTTGTAGGAAACTTCTACCAATGGTAGGTAGTCTTCCCACTTCTTAGGTTGATGCATTACATGCATCCTTAACATGTCTTCTAATATTTGGTTTACCCTTTCTGTCTTTCCATCATTTTGGGGGTGATAGGTTGTGCTAAACAACAATTTAGTCTCAAAACCAACCATCAAGGATTTCCAAAATCTTGAAGTGAATTTTGTGTCTCTATCAGATACAATATCCCTAGGCATGCCATGTCGTCTGAATATCTCCTTCATGAAGATGTTGGCAATATATATTTCCTTGCAAGTTGATTTGACATGAACGAAGTGAGCAGACTTGCTCAATTTTTCCACCACTACCATGATGGAATTACATGCATCGTTAATAGATCTTCTAATATTTGTTTTAGACTTTCTGTCTATCCATCAGTTTGGTGGTGATAGGCTGTGCTAAACAAAAATTTAGTCTCAAAACCAACCATTGAGAATTTCCAAAATCTTGAAGTGAATTGTGTGTCTCTGTCAGATACAATATCCCTAGGCGTGCCATGCAGTCTGAGTATCTCTTTCATGAAGATGTTGGCAGTATCTATTTCCTTTCAATTTGATTTGACATGAATGAAGTGAGAAGACTTGCTTAATTTTTCCACCACTACCATGATGGCATCATTCTGCTTGGCCGATTTTGGTAATCCAGTGATGAAATCCATGGAGATGGTTTCCCATTTACATTATAGAATTGATAGAGGTTGTAACAAACCTGTTGGGTGCCGGTGTTCTACCTTAACTTGTTGGCATTCTAGACACTTAGCTAGAGAGTCAACTATGTCCTTTTTCAATCCAGGCCAATAGAAATGTTTCCTAGTGGTCGTGATCATTTTATGATAACCTGGATGACCATTATATGGTCTCTTGTGCAGTTATTCCATTATGAACCTCTTCAAGTCGTCACAACTTGGGATATACAATATGTTTATGTAAGTCAGCAGACCTTCATCCAACGTCTGGTAGGATTCATACTTTATCCCTGTGGGCTCTCACTTTAGGTATGATGTCACGGTCTTGAAGAATCTATATCTTTCTTGTGCATTCCTGACTCTTTCCCTGAAATCCGTTTCACAACTGCTTATCACTGCCAGGTGAATCGTTTTCACACTTTTTCTTAGGGCATCGACCACAATAGTTTCCTTTTCTTTGATGTGTTTGATTTTGAAATCAAACTCACTAAGGAGAGCCATACACCTAGCTTGCATGGCATTGAGTTTTGGTTGATCAAATAGGTGCCTCAATCCACAATGGTCTATCATAAGTACAAATCTCTTACCCATGAGGTAATGGCTCCACATTTTTAAAGCATGCACCATGGAGGACAACTCTAGATCATGGGTCACATAATTGATTTCATGCTCATTCATTTTTCTAGATTCGTAGAAAATAACACACCCTTCTTGCATAATGACTCCTCCGAGTCCTTCCTTGTAGGAATTTGTACACACAAGGAAGTCATTATCAAGGTCTACAATCTTCAGCACAAGTGCATGGGTTAGAAGGTATTTCATTTTCTGAAATCTTTCTTCACATTCTGATGTCCAAGTGAACTTAACCCCCTTTTTATGAAAGGCATTGATTGGACAACCAATCTTGGAAAATCCTTTTATAAACCTTCTATAGTATCCTTCTAAGCCCATAAAGGATTTGATATCATATACATACTTTGGGGTAGGTCATTCCATAATAGACATGATCTTGTTAGGGTCTAATGCCACTCCTTCTTTAGAAATAACATGGCCTAAGTAATGGACTTGCTTTTGGAAAAAGTCACACTTGCTAAACTTAGCGTAGAGTTGATGCTCTCTTAGTACTTGAAGTACAAGTCTAAGATGTTATTCATGCTCCTCCCTATTCTTGGAGTAGATTAAAGTATCATCAATGAAAACCAATACAAATTTGTCTAGGAATTTGTTGAGTACATTATTCATCAAGCACATAAAAGTGACGAGGGCATTGGTTAATCCAAATGGAACCACCACAAATTCATAGTGACCATATCTAGTCCCGAAGGTTGTTTTGTGGATGTATTCATCCTTGATTCAGACTTGATGGTATCCAGACCTTAAGTCAATCTTTGAGAAAATGGAATCACCCCCTAATTGTTCGAACAAGTCATTGATTCTTGGTAAGGGATACTTGTTCTTTATGGTCGTCTTGTTGAGTTGTCTACAGTATATGCACAGTCGGAGTGTGCCATCTTTATTTTTCACAAAAAAGGTTGGTGCTCCCCATGAGGACATGTTGGGCCGGATGTATCTGTTTTCCATCATCTCCTTTAGTTGTAGCTTGAGCTCAACTAGCTCTGGTGTACTCATCCTATAGGGTGTTCTAGATACTGGCACCGCTCCTGGTGCAAGTTCTATTGAGAAGTCAATGTCTCTTCTCAGAGGTTGATCCGGTACCTCTTCTGGAAACACATCCTTATATTATCCTAATATGGGGTGGTCCTCTAGGTTTGGTTTTCCATCCTCAATGGATCCTAACACTTGTATTTCATATAGGGAACATCCCTTTCTGCAATACTTTTTCATTTGAAGGGTTGATATTCATCTCATTGAGACATGCTTCTGAATCCCTTGGAGGGTTATTTTTCTCCCTTCTTCATTTTCACACTCTAAGGTCTTATGGTAATAGTCCAACATGGTTTTATGGGTGGATAACTAGTCCATACCAATCAACAGGTCATAAGATCATAGGGGAAGTATGTTAAGGGTCGCTTGGGTGGGAAATCCATCCATGATGAATCGACAAGCTGGTATGACCTCTGCTACTTTTATTTTGGTTTCGGTGGCTAGTTGTACCAACCATGGCTTAACATATCCAACTAGTCGTAGTTTACACTTATCAATAGTCTGAGGGGATACATAACTCAAATTAGAACCAGGGTCAATTAAAATAGAAACTAGATGGTTGGCGATCATACCTTCCATATCCACCACTGAAGTTTGGTGGTCGGCTTGTTTATTATCCAAGGCTACATAAATATGTGGCATGTTCCTAGCCACATCATTGATTGCGGTAGCTTATTGAATGTTGTAGAATATCCTAGTGTTCTGTTGTTTGTGTGCCCAGTCCCTCAGTAGATGTTCTTCTCCACATCCCCAACATTTCAAGGGTTCTCTCTTTGGGTCATCAGTCTTTCCTGGGGTTCTTTTAAAAAATTTCTTTCCACTCTGGGAGGTGAAATTATGTTGATACACACTTCTAGTAGGAAGACTCATCCTAGAACCCTTCCCCTAGTTCTTAAATCTTGAGGATTTAAACCCCTTCTTCTTGAATCTGTAACTACTCTTATTTTTCTAGTCTTCGTGAGGTTTTGTCTTCTTCCCAAACTATTCATAAAAGTACCTTGCCTTCTAGATAATATCTTCTAGGGTCTTTGGCTCGTCAAACTCAATCATGTCCCAGTAGGATTGAGTTAACCCACTAATAAATCACTACACTTTTACCTTTTCATATTTTATGTAGGGTACATATCTTATCAGCTCAAGGAATTTATTGATATATTCCTCTATGGTGAGTTGTCCCAGCTTGATTTCATAGAACTCCTTAGTCTTCCCATCAAATTATTTCTCTGACATATACTTCTTCTTCAAGTATTTCTCAAACTCTTTTGATGATAAATCCTTCTCATGGATTCCTTTCACATTCCTAATGTTTTCCCACCAAATGGAAGCCTTTCCATTTAGGTTGAAGATGGATATTCAAGCCTTCAATTTTTCAGAGTAGCCATGGACTCTGAATTACTTCTTTAAACTAAGTAGCCAAGATTTTTTCTCTTCCCATTTCCTAATCTATCCATCGAAAGAGGGTGGTTTTTATTTCTTGAACTCTTCAATATTACAAATTTTGGAATGCTTTCGCTTCTTTCCTTTCCTTTGAGAATGTGAACTAGTTTTTTTACTAGAAGATCCCTTGGATTTGCCAATTTCCTTTCTAGATGAATCTCTCGATGAGTGCCCCCTGCCTCCAGGTAGGGCCTTCCTCGAGGTACTCCTCCTAGTGTGGTCACTTATGGGACCATGTTTCTATATCTCAGGTGGAATTTGACTTCTCCTCATATGTCATCGGTCCACATGATTGGTTGTGGGTCCATGTTGCATTTGCCTCTGTATGTCGGATAAGCTCTGTAGCAAGACTGCATTAATTTTGATTTTTTTTTCTTGGTCCTTTATCAATATCTCATTGTCGTCCTTGCAACTCTGTAATTCGGCCATGAGGCTCCTTATAGTTTCAGCCAGATCCAGAAGGGTCTCCACCTCCCTCCTCTCATCATATTCTTCATCTCTATTGTGGGAGCCATCCCCCACTTCATGGCGCGTCATCATCCTTTATGCTTGTAGTTTCCCACGATTTACTAACTTCTTGAGTGATGACAAAACACTTTTTGTTAGCTAAAATTATATTAGTTCATGAACAACACACAGTTCATATTTCTTAAATACACACAAACAATAGAAATTTTGTATTCTTTTCTTCAGTAAAAGTTTTAACTAGACTCTTTAGGAAAGAGATAATTTAAACATGGTTTTTAAGTGACTCGTCCATGAGCCCAAGAAGTTCAAGTGTTGTAACCATGCTCTGATACCAATTTGTAACACACCTGACCCCTGAATGGATTTCCTAGGGATATAAAATTCAATTATCCTTAAGTGGTCAAGTCCTTCATTCCGGGTCTCTATCACATTCTTCTGATCTAGATCTTTCCAACCACGGTCTCCACACTCAAAATTGAGCTCAGAACCAATGGATATA